>PVKN010039924.1:0-10803 GCA_004027915.1 Capromys pilorides
CTCCTCTCCCCCTCCTCTCCCCCTCCTCTCCTCTCTCCCCAGAGTGTTTACTGTTGTGCACTCTATTAATGTTGTTGAATTATCCCAGCTGGTGCTGTTGCTATTGCTGCGGCTTGGAGTCCAGGGTTTTATGCATGTTCTGTCACACCCAGCTCATCACAGCCACTTTGCTGCCACTTGAAGTCTAGAACTTGTGTGGAGTTGATGAAAACTAACAAGAACATCTGCTTAGGCTACTTGAGCAGTCTGGCCAGCTCTGCTGGGACCAGTACTCTACGTTTAGCTTATGATGGCTGTGGCACAGCACTCAGGGCTTCTCGCCCTCGTCTAGAGGCTCGGCTCACCTCGCTTCACATCACTGGCAGTTAATCATAGTCACTAATAGACCACTTCCTGTTCTTATGACTCCGGCATCAGCACCTTTTCTTTTCCTCCACTGCTGAGTGATAAAACTTGCAGAACAAATAAAGCGGACTGGTCATTTTAAAGAGAGAAATTTTATACTTGTGAATATTGGGAGAATTGGTTAAAACTTATTTCCAAATTAGTTTCAGGCACAGATTTCTAAACATGCTGTTTTTTCTGTTACTCAAAATGATTCTTTTCCGTCTATGAGACAGGCTTCTTATCTATTGCTAATATACTAGACACAGCTGTACATCTATTAAACTGTTTTATAGTTTCGAACTATAAAATACAAGGAAGAAAATGAAAATAGAAATATAGGACCTCTAGCATGCATCCATCCTTGTGGAGCCAATGCAAGGAACTAGATTACTAATGGTTATATTTCTGAAGGAGTACTGTCATTCTGATATGACTACTGAAGGCTTTTATTTTTGGTCTCTTTGAGGCAAGGTCTCCCAGTGCAGTTCAGGCTGGCCTTGAGCTCACTTTTGTAACCCAGGCTCGTCTCGAACTCACACCAATCCTCCTGCCTCAGCCTCCCCAAGTGCTGGAATTACAGGTGGGCGCCACCACGCCCGGCTAATGCTAAGATGATTCTTATCCTTCTATTTAGTGTATTCGCTGGGTTATATCTGTAAACAAAGGTGTATGGGGGGGATTTCCATTTTCAGATAGCTATAATAACCACTCACTTCATTTTTTTCAAGCCTCCTGACCATACCCAGTCATCTTCAAGTTTTACAGATTTTACCTTCTAATTTGTTTACCATTCTCCATTCAGTGGGTCTGGAACTGCTTTTTTACCTGTTCTTTTTGTTCACCAAAGAGACCTTACTCTTTGTAGTCTAAACACCTAACTCGAAGCCTAAACATTTTGGTGAGTGTTAAATGGTTAACAACAGTGTTGCTAGTTAAGGATGCCTAGCCTAGTACTGTTACTTAATAGATAAGATATCCAAGGCTTGCTAAATCTGATGATAACAGAATTAATATTTAAACCCACATCTTCTGCTACTTATCCCAGTATTTTCTTCCCTAGATTATAATACATACTTTTACCATAAAAATAAAGTAACTAGGGCCAGCCAGATAGCTCAGTGAATTAAAGCACCTGCTTAGGCAGATGCAGGGGCCAGGGGTTTGATCCCTGGGCTGCTGTGCCGACCCTGCCCCAGGGTGCACTGAGACTGGGAATGAGACTGGGTATGGTGGCTCAAGCCTGTAATCCCAGTGTTTGGGAGGCTGAAAAACAGGAAAGATCACTATAAGTCTGATCTGTGTAGTGAGACCCTGTAGAACCTGTACTAAATACATTAAGTAATAATAATAAATAATTTTTTAAATGGGGCCAGCCAAATAGCTCAACAGATTAAAGCACCTGCAAGCAGGTACAGGGGCCAGGGGTTCAATCCCTGGGCCTGCTGTGCAGCCCGGCCCCCGGGGACATGCTGAGACTGGGTATGGTGGCCTGCACCTATAATCCCAGCTCTTGGAAGGCTGTAAACAGGCAGATCACTAGGAGTCCAATCTAGTAGTGAGACCCTGAATACCCTGTACAACCTTCCCTAAAAAAATAAATAAATATTTTAAAAAATAAGGTAACTGACCTGTGAGTTACCAGCCACCTTGGTTGGTAAGAATTATGTAGAATTTGGCTGCCAAACCAGTGAAAAAGAAGGTAGCTATTTGAGTCAAACCAGTTGTCTTACAAGAATATCAAATTATATCACTTTACACACAAAATTCTTTGTTTTCATTGAGAAAACTTAAAATTCAGTTAAGTTAAATTTTCATTCCATTTATCCGTATATCTAGTTCAGGCTGACCTCAAACTTGGGGCAGTCCACCAGCCTCATCCTCCCAAGGGCTGCAATTATAGGCCAATTCCGACTTACCTTCTTATCTTTACTAATATGTATAATTTCAGACAGTGATTGATTGATTGATTGATGGTACCAGGGATTCATCTCAGCATGCTGCACTTAGCAGACAGGCACTTATTCTACTGAGCTATCGCCCTAGCCCTGATTTATATATTTTAAATAAAAAATACTTCTCTATCTGCAAACATGTAAATGCACAAAGAAATAATTGGCTTACATATATATAAATACCAATTATATATGAGTCCTGTGTATTTAATGGCTTCTATCTGTAATAATCCTATTAAGTCTGATTGTTTTAGAATTAAACTCAGCTTCAGAGATTATCTAGCCCAACCTTCAAGACACTGAGGTCCAGACTTGTTGGCTTATGTAATTAGTAACAAGACAGGCAACCCCCAGCTCATCCGTTATGCCTTGATTCTGAAGAAAATGTCGGCACAGTGAACCTCCACCTCCTGCCAATTCGGATGTGCCCACCTCCTATTCTTGTTGGACTTCATGGGCTGTCACAGAAAGGAGGGAAATGGTGAAATGCTTGGTATTGGTAGTTGTCATAGGATGATTTTGAGCTGTGCTCCAGGTCCAGTAAAATCTTCCAAGGGTCTGCCTCTCTTTTTCCTGTTGGCAGACCCTGGTCAACAGGAAACCTACTGATGTTGCTGCTAGTGTTGCTCTTTTCAGCATTCCAGTGCTTAGGTGGCAGGAGGTTTTATTTTTAACTTTTATCCATTGATAACCTAGAAATATAAGACAGGATCCCTATAAGAAATACAGAAGAACTTTGCAAGTAGGAGCTGCTTCTAACTTGCCTCTAAATTAATAGTAGTATTGTTCTAGTGGTCAAATTATCTTTAACATAAATCAATCTCAGCCTCTCCTGCTTACCTCCTTCTCATCCTTCCTTCCTTCTTGTCTGTCTGTCTGTCTGTCTCTCTCCCCTTCTGTCTCTGTCTTGTTTCTTCCCCCCCTTTTGTCTGTCTTTCTCTGTCCTCTTTCTCCTCCCTCTGTCTCTCTTCTTGCTCCCTCTCTCCCTCTGTCTCTCTTTGTCTCACCTGCTCAAGTTTCTTCTCTCCCACTAAATGTAAATAAGTGCTGTGCCTCCAAAAATGTGATGAGCAGTGTCTGCGGGAGAGCTTAGGGCTGGATGAAGGTGATATCACTGCTTTCATATATATATTTTGAAAAACCTATTTGAGGTTCCTGCCAACCCTAAAGTTATTGTATGATCATAATGAAACAGTTGAGCCATTATACAAGGTAGAAAGCTCCAGAGAACTATGAAAGGCTGCTCTAATCTGATAGTATTTTCTAAAAGTTTAAAGTTTTATAGCGAACCCCTGAAGAAGTACTTAGAGCTTAATGTAGTTTGTGGCTTTGAGCCTCTGCACTTCCTAAAGCATAGCTAGGTCCCTAAAGTTAGGATACTTTATTTGGTTTTGGTTTTGTTAGAAGTGAACCAAAGGACTTTTTCTGTGTTGAGCAAGCACTCAACCACCAAGTCGGTCCTTAGCCCAGCAAATTAGTTTCTTTAAGCCAAGTTTTGACTTTGTTATCTGAGCTGATTCTTCCTAGCCTACCAGATGTGTCAGACCACAGAAGGGTCTTGAGTAGGAGGCAATTGTAAGCACCATTAGGAAAGACCTTTTATCCCCCTAAGAAACTAGCTGCTTTAAAAAATAATAATTTGAAGCTGGGCATGGTGGCGCACGCTTGTAATCCCAGCTCTTGGGAGGCTGAGGCAGGAGGATGAGTGTGAGTTTGAGACCAGCTCGGGCTACAAAAGTGAGCTCAAGGCCAGCCTGAACTGCACAGTGAGACCCTGTCTCAAAAAGACATCATCATCATCATCACCATCATCATCATCATCATAATTTGAAAATCTTGGCAATAGTAAGGCAGTGAATTTGGAACTTTTGAGACATGGTGAGGGAAGGAAATGCCGAAAGTTAAATTAAGCCACTAGGAAAAAAGAGTATATCTAAACATTTGTGTTACTTTCCTTAATTCTTCAGTTCTTATGTTAGAGATGGAAATTTACTTGTATGAGAAGCACTGATGCTCTTCACCCACTCTGTCCCTCTCCGAGCAGCAACACAGAAGTTTATAAAAAGCTCTGTCTTCCCAAATCATCAAAGCTGTCTCCCTGCCTCAGTTCAAGGAGACAAGGCATGGCCTGAGGGATGGATCTGCCAGAGAAATCAGTGCTACGCTTAGTTCAGGAGGAATCAGCCAAAGCAAGGTTTTCCTTTTAGTAGCGCCTATAAATTCCTGTACTGTATAGCTCCGTTAGAAATACTATTTTATGGTAATTTTGCTGTAAGATATACTTACTTTGCGTAGTTTATATGCTTAACTTTGCATGTGGCCAGAATTTTATTTAATTTTTATTTAATTTAATTTTATTTTGTGTACCAGGAATTGAGCTCAGGACTTTGCACTTGCCAGACAATTGGCCAAAATTTCGTATCCTTCTTCTCCCACCCATATGCATATTTGGTCTTCCTTTCTTGCCAAAGCACTTTGATATGAGACTAACGGGAGCCACCATCTTTACAGGGTCAGTTTTATTTCTTACAGGCTCTTTTATGTTCTGACCTACGCATGGTGAATCATTACACAGTATAAAACATGCCACTGGAAGTCAGTGACAATTGTTGCTTGTAAAGAATGGCTAGAGAAGGGCGAACTCACTGCTTTTCATAACAGACTGACTTGTACATGTGCCTATACGTTGGCCATATTCCACATCTACGTACACAGAAACTCAATGAAATTTTTCCATTTTTGTTTATTCACAGCCATCTCTTCCTGTACTATATACCCTGTCTAGCCAGGCTACACATGAAGCTGTTCATCTCCTCTGCAGGATGTTGGTCTTTGATCCAGTAAGTAGTGTTTGTTTTTGTATTTCTAAAGATACACATGTTCTAAGAGGAACATTCTGCTTTTAATAGATTGACATTGTAAATGATGATGTTTCATTCCCTAGTTTTGATCTTAATCATGCTTACACATTTTATCAATCCTTGAACTCACTCTGTAGCCCAGGCCAACCGTAAGCTCACTGCAGTCCTGCCTCAGCCCCCCAAGGGTTGAGATTACAGGCATATCCCACAAGGAACTATAGCATTTTTATCTCAGTATTTGTAAAGGGAATTTAATACCAACTTGAATCAGGAGAAAATTTTTTTAATTATTTGAAAGACTGCCCGTTGTTTTGTACAAGGGAGCATTTTTTTTTTTTTTTTTTGATTATTTGGGGAATGGCTGGGATTGCTGTCTTTCCTATTGGTGGTATGTAATGTAATCCCAGCACAGTGGGAGACTGGGTTCAGCCCTTAGTACCACCAAAAAGAAAGTTTGTAGTTTTTCTAAATTATCTTTCTAGACTTGACTCTTCAATTGCATAATACAAATTGCACTGTAAGTTTGGTTCTTCATTTATTCATTCATCCCAGGAATATTATTCATGTTTGTACCAATAATTATTGAAAGAAGATTTAAAAATGGTGTCACTTAATGAAATAAGTAGGACATTAAAAAAAAAAGAAATAAATAGGACACACATGTGTAAATAACACATTGCTTCTCTGGTGTGAGAAACAAAAAGTATAAATGAGAACTAAAATGTATACTAGATATTGGGAAATAGGAAGAAAATATTCACATGGGAAGGGGATATGGGGAGGTGGTGGGGGAATGAGAAAAGAAAAACATGGAAACAAAGTGTTGAAACTAAGGCAGGAAAGGAGCTGAAGGAAGTGAGGAGAATAGGGAAAAAGAATCAAGTTATTACCTTGTGCAGGTACAAATTCCCTATGATGAATGTGATCATTATTCTGTGTAACCCTAAAATGTACCAATAAACTTTATTTTTAAGATGGTATTACTTAAAAAAGAAAACATTACTTGACAGTAACACAAAGAAGTCACAAAATGTAAAACACAACAGGTATTTAAATGAGTAAGAACACCACAGAATCCTCGAAGTTAGGGTGCCATTGCCAAGAAAAGAGCAGCTTCCTCATGTGAGCAATCCGGTCCACAGAGGCCGTGAGTCATGAAGGAGCAAAGGGCGAAAGCATGTTCTGTCGGAGACACAGGTCGTGAAAACTAGTCAGAAACAATTGAGGTGACCTGTGTTAATGTTGTAACAGCTCAGTACAGAGTGGATTGTTTTCCTTTCAGTGGGCTTTGTTTTTTGCTTTTTGTTTTACAATACTAGGAGTTGAGCCAAGAACCTCACCTTTGCTAAGCAAGCACTCTACTGCTGAGCTATACACCCAGCCTTTTTTTTTTTATTCTTATTTTGAGACAAAATCTTGCCAAATTGCATAGCTTGGCCTCAAACTTGAGATCCTCCTGACTCAGCCTCCCTAGTAGCTGGTTGTATAGGCACGTACCATTGTGACAGAATGTTTTTCTTTTTTTATTGTGGTATGCCGTGTACATAGTGATATTAGAAATAGGACAGAGTGGCAGCTCTTGCTTCTGTGGTGGTCTTAAGGTCAAAGGCTCACCATTGAGGACAATTTTAGTCATATAATTTGCTTAATGAGCTAGTTCATATAGTACCCCTAGTTTAATATTTTCTTTTATTTTGCAAGCTTATCTACAAAGATAGCACATAAAGAACGTATTATGGGCCAGCCAGATAGTTCAATGGACTAAAGCACCTGCTTAGGCAGAGCGCAGGGGCTGGGGTTCGATCCCTGGTGCGGCCTGCCGGCCACACCCCCGGGGTGCACTGAAAGGGCAATTGAGACTGAGCCTAGTGGCACATGCCAGTAATTCCAGAATGTGGAAGCTGAAAACAGGAGAATCACTACGAGTCCAATCTACGTAGTGAGACCCTGTTAACCCTGTCCTAAATATAAAAAAAAAAAAAAAAAAGCAAAACTATTATGTGGTTAGCTAATAAACTAAATACTAATAAACTAGAACTGCAGAACATTCACACCTCCAAGGTAACTTCTCTCTGTGTAAACCCTTAAGTTTAAATTTTCCTTCTCGGGGCCGGCGAGATGGTTCAGTGGTCTAAAGCGCCTGCTTAGGAGGGCTCAGGCAACTGCGGGGACTGCGGTTCGATCCCCGGCACCACATGCTGCGCCAGCGCTGCCACCAGGGCAGGCCGAGCCAGCCACGGAATGAATAAATAAAGAAACAAATAAACACAACAAGCAAACAAATAAATAAATAAAATTTTAAAAAAATAAATAAATAAATAAATTTTCCTTCTCTTTGTTAGAAATATTTCATTCTTTACGTTCTACTTAGATTAAGAACCAAGAAGCATGTCAGTCACCTGTGCCAGGTTTGCCTTTAGTGCTTATTGCCATTGTTGTTGTTTTTTGTGGTACCTGGACTTGAATCCAGGGCCTCCCCAGCCCCCACTCTTTTAATTTGGAGGCAGAATAGAGGCTCAAACTTGTGATCCTCCTGCCTCACACTCCCAAGATTTTGGGATTACAGATGTGCAGCATCATGCGTGGTTTACTTACAAATATTTTGTATTTGTAAAATGGAGAATTTTATGAACTTTCACTCAAAAGTTAATAAAGCAACACAATTTAGGATAGAAACAGGTGTCCATAGTACAATATGTAATTGAGATTTTTTTAAATGTACCATTAGGTCCTATAAAAGAATATAATTATTAAAAATCTGAATAGTTTTGAAGTTTTCTCCATTTATCAAGATAGTTTCTTTTCAGTGTTCACATCTTTTATGAAATGACAGTCTCCTTCCATAGCCTTATTTGAGAAGTCCTAAAGACACATTAATTTGTTTGGAGATATGAAGTTGGTTTTTGCATGCCAAAGTGGTGATTTACCTTTTGTCCAAAGATTTTTCTTAGGTAAAGAAGAACTCTACTTGGTGTGCACAGAGGATGCTATCGTTTGTCAGGGGAAACACCTAAATCAGTTCAACCTTGAATTCTCAAATTTCAGGCAGTACCAGAATATGTAGGCGAAGAGTCTAACAAGGGAACCAGAGTCCAGCTGATCTGCCACCTGACAGGAAAGACTTGTCAGATGATAGCATTAAAACCTAGCTTCAATCACAGTGGCCTGTGTGAATAGTTATCATGCTCAGTCACAAACTTAGCCAATAGCCATAGCTAGTACACAAAAGCCAGGGAGCTCAGGGACTGCCCAGAGGCACCAAGAAGGGTGGCGAGGACCAGAGGGCTCAGGGCTGGGCAGAGAGCGCTGATGGCCTGCTTGTGCCTTGGTGTTTACACGACACACCTCTAGCCCTTTGGACTGCCATATCTAGGAAGAGCTGTCAAAGACTTGGACCTTTTAGAAAAAGAAAAGAAAAGCTTACTTGCTAAGAAAGGGGGGAGTCTAGCTCTAGAAATACTGGAGCAGCATCTACACAGGTACCAAAAACAAACAAGGTTCTCAAATTCATATCTGTCTGTTCATGTTGTTCAAACAGCAGTTTTCTTTTGTGTTTATTTTATCTGGAAAAGTCATGACATTCATTGGGCATAGCAACATAGCCAAAAATCAGAGATAAAAGGGTAGAGGGGTGCCCGGGTCGATGGAACATGTCTCACATTTTACTGTTTGGGCAACCCAAACCAGTCAGAATGTTCTAGTTATTTTTTTCTTTCTTTCGGTAAAAAATCATTTTCTTTTTAAAATTGTGTTCTATGAAGTGAGTGATTGTTCTGGAGTAGGGAAGTGTTGGGTTTTGTTCTCTCTACTATTGAATGCATCCTTAAATCTTGTAAAAACTACTTTCCCTCAGTAGTATTGATAGATCCCTGAACAATGCAGGGTCAGTTTTTTAATGAAATAATGAGTTAAAAAGTTTCTGTTAGTAAACCTCAAACTAATATATTCAGTCTTCTGATGTAAACTGGCAGAAAAAACAGTAGGCCTCTCTTGATGCTCGTTTGGAGCTGTCTCTCCCGGCGTGGCAGCAGACCATTGTGTGCTGCCTGACTCCAACAGCTCTTAGTTGTGTGTTCTGGTCTATGCAATATTTGAACAGAACAGAAATTTCAGGCAACTTTGTAAAACTGCCAGCATGATCGCATCTTCTGTAAATGCTGTCACATTTTTAACATGTAGTCTGTCATGTAAAACATAAACTTAAACCCCTTTAAAGTATCTGAAGTATTATACATTTAAGTGTCATGATGTTCACCTCTTTTTATTTACTTTTTGAGGAGGGTAGGATTTTTTTATTTTTATTTTTTTTTTTGAGACAGGGTCACTGTAGTTCAGAGTGACTTTGAACTCAATATGTAGTCCAGGCTGCCTTCAAACTAAGTGCTGGGATTACAGGCATGTACCACCATTCTTAGCTGTATTTGTCATTTTTTTATCCTGTATGCTTTTCAGAAATTTAGCAGAAAAAGACTTCTAAGTGCTTTACAATGGTAGGTGATAACAGTAGTTGCTGTCCTGAGTCATATACTCCCTCTAAATTCAGTGATCTCTTTGCACAGAATGTTCTTATGTTAAATGTCAGTTGTGTAAAGCAGTAACTGTGTCTTGTGAAAGATCCTGTGTGGACAACCATGTTTACCTTTAGTGTTGATGTGCTGGTCTCTAAATTTGATTGCAGTCAAAAAGAATATCCGCTAAGGATGCCTTAGCCCACCCCTACCTAGATGAAGGGCGACTAAGATATCACACATGTATGTGTAAATGTTGCTTTTCCACCTCTACTGGAAGAGTTTATACCAGTGACTTTGAGCCCGTCACCAATCCCAAATTTGATGACACTTTTGAGAAGAACCTCAGTTCTGTTCGACAGGTTAAAGGTGAGTGTCTTTTTGGCCTTTGGCCAGGAAAGATAACTAGTAACATTTTTCATTGTATGGCCCAAAATCCAGGGTCTGGATGCTGACCAAAGTTCCTCCATGTTTCTTTTACAACCTTGCATATAGCTGTTTGTCCAGGGAATATATGCCAAGAAAGCTATGTGTTACAAAAATGCTGATTTAATATTACATCCAGGGGAAGGTAAGCCAGAGGAATGAATATTTTGTCCTTATTTTCAAAGTTTAATGAATGTATCTCAGATATATTTAATTTGTATTCATTCAATATCATTTCATTAAATGAAACATTGGAAATTTTTAAAAGGATAAAAATTCACAAGGGAAACATTCTTTGAATGTGACAAGGGGAATTCCTGGTAATTTACTCATAGTATTACATGGCATGATCTTCTTTTGGGATGGGAATAATAATATTCAGAATTCTGAACGATTTTAATATCTGCTGTAAGACCTTTTTTTTAGGAGAAAGGGTAGGCACCAAAATACCAACTCAAACTATATGTAACTAAGCACCAAATGGGTTTTTAAAAAGAACCTCAACCAATTTTAAAAAAAAAAAAAAAAAAAAAAGAAGTCCCCCAGAGTGCCAGCTATGGGAAGTCTCAAACATCCATGGACCATTTTACTTATCCCATGGCTGGAGTCTTCAGTCCATAATATCACCTCTGAAGTTTTTGCCAGTGTTCAGCAACAACCGTTTTGGTT
>PVKN010039925.1:0-10802 GCA_004027915.1 Capromys pilorides
AGTAGTTAGAATCTGCAGTGACATGGAAATACTTATAAGATCAATTGTTTAAAAAAGGAACGTCTCCAAGCAATAGAAATGTTATGATCCTGTATATTTGAGAATAGCTCCCTTAAATATATACATAGAATTGGGCTATCAAATGTTGGAGCTGTAAAATAAAAACTACAATACCCTAGAAATATTTGAAAAAGTTGTAAAAATGGAACATGCTTTATCATACAGTTGGCAAACTCAGTAAAGCTGTGGAAACTAAAAATATTATTTATACACAAATCTAATGTTCTGTGTAGATGACGCATGAATGTATTTACAAAGATAATGGGTGTATGTGTACATATACATTGTATGTGTGCAGAGAGGACAAGATAAGCACCTCTATGGTGCAGTTATAATTTATGTCTTGTTACCAGTGGTTATCTTCAGAAAGGAAAATGGAAATGGATTTAGAAGGCATGTGAGATAAACAGGCTTTCCTAGTAGTTTATTTTTATAACAAGCATATATGACACATGTCATTAAAACTTAAAATAGCATGAAAGAGAGTTTGAAAGTCATCTGCATTATTATTAGGGAACTGATAAGAAAAAAATGGGTTCTCAGGAAACTATTTGAGCTAAAGGATGAATGTGAAGCTTCTATATTTCAATGTGCTCCTCTCCATAGTCTGTTTGATGCTACTCCATATGCATCTACCAGTCTGTCCATGCATGTTGGGAGGGGTAGACAAACTCATAACCAACTCTCTGTCTCTGTAGGAATGATACTGGGAATTTTCTGTGCTATCCTCTTTGGTGGCATCATCTGTCAAGCCCTCGGGTGGCCTTTTGCCTTCTATATTTTTGGTAAGTCCTGTCTTCCTCCCAGTTCCCAAGTTTTCATGTTTAGCAAGGTTCTTCTGAGTACATACAGCTGTAGGTACTTTTCTAAAGGAAATGAAACCAAACAGAAAATATTAGAAACCTAAAATATCATAATATAATACAAAGAATTTTTTCAATGTCTGCAGTCACAGAACAGGAAAGGCCTCATGCTTGTGATAAAGTTCTACTGACAGCCCCAAGGAGCTATCACAGTGTCACTGGGCTCACTGTTGTTCCCTCAAGTAATAGGAAAGAAGCTTGTAGAGCAGTGGTTTGTGAGGCACAACAGAAAGAAATCTAAAGAAGTAAGTGGGCTTTGTCTCAGATTAAGCATGATAATAAGGAGTCCTGGATAAAACAATTTTCCCAAAGGACAGAAAACATTAACCAAGAGAATGATTTTCATCAACTTGCAGATTAGCTCAGGACTTTCCATTTCACTAACCAAAAATCAAAATACAACTAGCTAATCCACAGATTCCACACTCTGTTTTCAAATCTCTTACCAGCTTGCATTCATTTGTTCATGCATCTTCTCTCCCTTCTACACGTCTTCCGTGGAGAGAGAGGTGGAAATCTAGTTAGCTTTGGTGGTCTTGCAGAGTTCAGAGGACCATGAAAACAGTAATCTAGAGAAAATCATGTACTTGTAATAACATCAAACAAAAATAATTTCAGTTA
This sequence comes from Capromys pilorides, assembly GCA_004027915.1. Lineage (NCBI taxonomy): Eukaryota > Metazoa > Chordata > Mammalia > Rodentia > Capromyidae > Capromys > Capromys pilorides. Next base: position 1,545 of record PVKN010039925.1, read on the forward strand.
CCAATATTACCAATTCCCCACAAAGCCATCTCAGATGCATATCTACCTAATGACAAGCCTTCAAGTTACATAAAGCAAAAGCAGACAGGGTAGCAAGGAGAAATAAAGAAATTCACAACTAATGATAGAGATCTCAAAGTTCTTCTCTGAATAATTAATAGAATGAATGGGTACATTCACCAGATGAAGCACACTTCATTCAACAGAATTAGAACACTCTTCAAGTATGCTTCAAACATTCACCAGCGACATAACCCATGAACCCTAAAAAACAAACAAATTGAAAATTGTGCTTTGAATATAAGAGAATCAAACTAGAAATCAGTTACAGAAGAGCATCTGGAAACACTTCAAATACTTTGAAATTAAGCAACATAATTTAAATAGCTGGGGACAAAAAAGGGCAATGTGACTGAAGGTCAGGCCAGAAACTCCCATGCAAATGTGCCCTCACCTATGTCATATGGTCTTGCTCTTGCTATGTTATATTTTACCTCTCAGAACAGTAGGGTGCTGACCAAACTCAAATAGCTAGAGGGAAGAGATTTCCTCAGCCTCACTATTGTAACTATACCATGAAGAGACATTGTAAAATATAGCATGCTTATAGATTTAGTCATTTGGATAAAGTTGATAACTTAACTAAAAAATACAAAGTAATAGTCACTGAAGCAGGAAGAAATAACCTGAATATTCATTTTAAGAATGAATAATATTCATTTTAAGAATACTCATTTTAAGAAATGGCATTTAGTCTAATTCTTTACAGCAAAGAAAACCCCTGTATCCACATAATTTCACTGGCAATTTTTATGAAACAGGTAATCAAGAAATAATATCAATTCTCTATCAATTCTTCCTTAAGATATGAGAAAACACTTTATGACTCATTATGAGGACAGAATTACCTTGACACAAAATCACATAAAGATTACAAAATCATAGGGATAACTGTGCACCTATGTTCATAGCAGCACAATTTGTGATAGCCAAATCTTGGAAACAATCAAAATGCCTATTGACTGAAGAATGGTTGAAAAAGATGTGGTATTTTTTATACAATGGAATATTACTCAGCTATAAAGAATGATAAACTAGAAGACTTTATACATAAGTGGATATATCTTGAACATATACTCATAAGTGAAATAAACCAGACCTACATGTGTAAAAATCGTATAGTCTCCCTAGTGTAAGAACTCAAAAGAAGAAATAAAAATGGAAAGTCAAATGCAAAAAAAAAAAAGGAATGACCTCATAAACTTAAATACAGAAACCTTAAAGAAGAATCATCAAATCAAACCCATCAATCTGTAGAAACACAGCATCCTAAGTGGGGAATTTATACTTGAAATCAAGGATGTTCAATGTTTAAAAAAATGAGTATAATTCAGGGGCACAATGAAGCCTGAAGCCAGTGTAAGATTACACTGGGAGTCCACACTCACTTCAGTATGCTAGAAAGCACCAGACGCTCTGCTTAGTCTGAAAACTAAACACAATATATAAAGCAATGATGTCAAAACAGTGCATATTAGACAAGGAAAAGCCTCGGAGGGGTGAGCACCAGGGCACAGCACCCCAACTGAAGGCTCGAGCAAAGCCCAGCAGGAATGCTGAGTGGAGTTAGGGAAACAGTAGGAGACAGTAGGACAGGTGTAGTTCACAGTACAGGTGCCTTAAGGGAGACAGCTGTACACAGAGGCACCACAGTTATCTGCTGAGTCCCCCTCAAGCCCCAGCCATACACTGATCAGGGTCTGTGTGTGAACAGAGGTCAGTGGGGAAGATGTGGCCATGGTCATGGTTAGAGAACTCAGGGTGTGAGAACTCACTGTGAGCCAGGTTTATTGCTTATTCCAATAAGACAGATTGAGAAACGGTACATGGGGCATTAGATTACATGCTCATCAGTGGTTTTTCCTCACCAGTGAGAAATCATTAGGCTTATAGAAGACCTTACTACGTTTTCCTCTAACAAATGATGATGGCAAGCCTCAAAGGATCCAACTGTTTTGACATAATTTAGCTATATCCCTTTGTAGGATAACATAGTATTTAACACCCATCAATATGTGTAGCATAATGTCTAGCTCCAACCATAAATTAACAGACATGAAAAAAGCAGGAAAATATAACTCATAATAAGGAGAATAATAATTGAAACTGACTGAAGGGCCAGCCAGGTAGCTCAGAGGATTAAAGTGCCAGCTTAGGCAAACTCAGGGACCTGGGTTTGACCCCTGGCCTGCCATGCAGGCCCCAGCCCAGGGCTCACTGGGACAGCAATTGAGACTGGGCATGGTGGTGCACACCTATAATCTCAGCGCTTGGAATGCTGAAAACAGGAGGATCACTACAAGTCCAATTTGTGTAGTGAGATCCTGTAGACCCTGTACTAAATACATAAAAAGAAAAAGTGACTGAGACCTAGCACAATCTCAGAATTAGCAGACAAGAACATGAAAATAGGTAATATTACATTTTGATGCAATTCTGTATGTCCGAAAAGTGAAGAAGAAGGGTAGTTAAGTATAAAAGAGAACCAAGCTGAACCTCTGGAGATGCTCTTATCTGGGCTTCTATATAGCACCTGAGGTGAAAGATGCACTGGGACAGTTAAGGAGAGACTGGGCACAATAGAAAGAGAGGTAAATTAATATAAAAGCAACAATAAAGACAATTCAGAAGGAGCCACTAAAGGAAAACATAACAAAATAAGAACATGAGTAATGTGTGGAATACCTAAAGTCCAGGAATAGACTGGAGATAGATGTTATTAACCTTTTTCCAAATTTGCTGAAAATGATAAATCTATAGATTCAAGAAAGTATATAAAACTCAAGCCTCAAGAAGGGTGAAGTACACTACATCAAGTTACATCATAACCAAAGGGCTAATAAACAGCAATAAAGAAAAGAATTAAAGTAGCCAAAGCTAAAGATATGCTATATTTGGAGAGAAAACGGTACTGATCATGTGGGCTTTGTAGCAGAAGCAGCATGAGCAAGAGCATGGAAGATCTTTAAAGCATAAGGGAAAAAAATCAGCCTAGAATTTCTAACTCAGAGGAAAAAACTTATTTCAATCACAAAGGCAAAATAAAGATGTCTTCAGACATAGAAAAATTGAAGGAATTAGAAATATAAACTAAAGAGAACAATATCATCTTCAACAGCATTAATAGCATGATGTAAAGTGACAGGCATAAAGTATTGGCATAAAGACAAGCAAAAGAATCAACAGAACAGACCACAGTTGTATATAGACTCCGACATCTAAGGTCACCTAATCTTTGACAAAAGTGCAATTATTGCAAAAGGATGGGTTTTTTAACAGATAGTGCTCAAAAATGAGTTATCAGTACTCAAAAAAAATTTAACAATCTGATTCATACTTTGCTTTGTATATAAAACTAGTTTGAGAAGAATGCCAAACCTCAATATGAAATCTGAAAGTATTGTCCTTCAAGAACACATAGGAAAACAAAAATTTTCATATGCCAAAAAGTTTCTGAATATGACTCAAAAATCCTGCCCCATGAAGTAGGAAATGGATAAATTAGATTGCATCAAAGTTAAAAAATATCTCCTCTTCAAAGGGCATGCTTAGGATAATAAGAACACAACCTGATTTGTGGAGAAAATACTCATAAAACACATGCAATGAGGACATTTGTTTAGAATATGTAAATAATTCTCAAAATTCAGTAAGAGAAACCTGAAAGCCCCAACATTAAAATCAGGTGAAGACATTTTGAAGGAGATCCAGAGGGAAAACAGCCAGTGGGCAGGGTGGAGATATGGGCCAAGGTCAGAGCACTCAGAGTGTGAGTACACAACAGCCAGCCAGGTTTATTCCTTATTCCAATAAGAGATTAAAAAGCTCACAACTCTTGAGTCATAAGGTAAAATATTCATCAGGTGTCTATAACTCAATATCCTTAGCCATTATGGAAATACAAATGAAAACCACATGAGATACCTCCACATACCTACTGGAATGGCTATTATTACAAACATTGGTGCCAAGTGTCATGCCATTCCTAAGACACATGGCTTGCACACACACATAGACAAGAAATGTGAAGAAAAGGGTGCTAGAAAACTATGATACTCACATGAATCATTTGAGAGGTTGAACCAGGCATTTGCAGAGTAAGAGCTTTTCCTAGATCTTACACCAGAAAACATCCTAACATAAAAGAAAGTCATTCAAAAAGCAGAAATGAGCTCAGGCACCAACTTGATCCTTTGCTTGCAGGAGGTCTCGGCTGTGTTTCCAGCCTTCTCTGGTTTATTTCGGTGTACGATGACCCTGTCTCTCACCCATGGATAGGCATTTCAGAGAAGGAGTACATCTTATCCACCTTGGAGCAACAGGTGAGTACCTGTGAGAACTCCAGCCTCTCCTCCAGAGACCTTGAGTCAACATCTGTATTCCCAAAGGTGACTAAGAGGCTGTGCTCATATCTCAGATCTTAATTTTGCTTTCAGGTCAGCTCAGAAGAGCAGCATCTTCCCATCAAAGATATGCTCACATCTCTGCCCCTTTGGTCCATTTGTCTGTGCAGTTTCAGCCATCAGTGGTTAATTAACACACAGATCATGTACATACCTACTTACATCAGTCACGTGTTCAAAGTCAACATCAGAGATGTGAGTATGTTTCAGTCTATTTCTCTTTTTTGTGCCTCACCAATTACTCTGCCTTCACAAACCATTCCACCTAGAAGTTATTTTCTACTACTTGAAATAATTTAAACTTTAACACTTGTTCCAGTAAATTTCCTGACAGTATGATTGAAGAGATTATCAATTTTCTTAACAAAGATTAACTTCAGAGTGTCAATATGATTATTAGTGATGTATTGATAAAAATGGCAGCATTTCTTGTGTGACTTGCTCCATTTTCTCCCCCACAGAATGGTGTCCTGTCTTCCCTTCCTTTCCTTATTGCCTGGATCGTTGGTCTCCTGGGAGGCCAATTGGCAGATTTCCTTCTGACCAAGAATGTTAGGTTTGTCACAGTGAGGAAAACTGCCTCATTTCTAGGTAAGAACAGAGTCTGAAGTTTGAAAAATTTACAAGCGTTCAACGAAGAATTTATGTCACTGTTTAATTTGTCTGTCTCCCATTCCCTAGGACAACTTCCCTCTTCAGTACTCATTGTGACACTGCCCTTCCTCAATTCCAGCTATGTAACAACAATCACATTTCTAACGCTCTCATGTGGACTAAGCCCCTTCAGTCAGTCAGGGGTCTATATCAATGCCTTAGATATTGCTCCAAGGTAGGATTCTTGTCTCCACTTTGAGTGTCATGATTTTTGAAACACCTTTAGCTTATACCTTGCTGGGAGCCTTAAGTTTTGGAAAAGAATAAATCATAGTCAGGAAACTCAGCCCTGTATGCAGTAGGAGGGGTATGATTTGTGGTAATGTCTCTTATTAAGAATACACAGCACATGTCTCTTGATATGTGATAGATTCTCACATAGAGCAGGGCTAAAAGATATTGTCCATCACCTCTGGATTTGGTCTGGAACATTCTTATCACCCACAGGTATTCCAATTTTCTTCTGGGAGCCGCAAGGGGATTTGCACAGATATCGGCTGTGCTGGTACCCATTGCCAGTGGGTTTTTTCTTGATCAGGTAAAGTCTTCCTTTCAAAAAAGACCCTTAAAATGCTCTCCTTAATCCATTTATAAAAGTGGTAGCATAAAGACAACATTTAAAGGTTATAAAAGGCTTAAATCAACAGCTTCTGACATTCCCAAATGGTTTTTATTAAAAACATTTTAAATGTATTAGGAATTCTGTTCTCCACCTAACAAGCCACTTTCAAGAAATGAAACTTTTAAATGGAAACTCATTGGTGAACATTATCACTTTAATTAATAATATGGAATTTCATAGAAAAAAAGGTAAAAGCAGAAATATTTATTTTTTCTGTCTCCAGGACCCTGAGATTGGGTGGAGGAATATCTTCTACCTGCTGTTTGCTATCAGTGTATTAGGACTGGTCTTCTATCTCATATTTGGAGAAGCAGAGGTCCAAGACTGGGCTAAAGAGAGGAAAGTAACTCGCTTATGAAGGTAAAGGAAAACTCTTGCACTTTGAGTTATAACTGGATAATCTGAGTTGTAATCACATATGAAACACAACTTGAAGTTTTATATTTCATGTCACTTTCTTTTCATAGTTGCTTCACTTTGGATGGAAATGTCATATTCCATGTTTCATAAATGGAAAGACTTCAGTGATGAAAATACAACAGAGAATTGCATTTGCTATAGCTCTTATAAAAAGTGAGATTTATTTTTCTTCTACTCAGATTTCTCATGAGGAAAACATAAAATAACTAGAAATTCAAATAAAATGACAATGAAGATCAAAGTTCTCCGCTTTGGATTAAGGAGAAATGCTGGATGGAAACCACTGTTACCCTCTGTTTCTGGTTACAAGATAGTGTTTAAAACCTTTAGTTGTGTGTGGCAGCAGATTTTTTCCTACTTGATTAATGTCACATGAATAAATGTTTGTTAGATTAATATAGATTAAGTGATTATTTGTGTTTATTGGGCTGGGTGTCATCAGGTGCTCCTCTCTGTGTGGTGCCACTGCTTGCCTCCTACCCAGACCTCTGGAGCTGAGCTGCATGGATTCCAGTTTGTCCTTCTCTGCATACTGGCTTCTGTTGGGTGCTTGCTGCAGACAGGAAAGAGAGGACAAAGTGTGCTTAGTTGTGCGGCTCACTACAGCCCACAGCGCAGCCCTCAGATGCTCTATTGGTTTTCCTCCTTGCCCACCAGGTCTTTTTTCTTTTGCTAGCTCTGATGTTCTCCAGAATTCCTTGTCACTTTCCTGCTTTATGCTGAATTCTATACAAACTGTTTCTGTTAATAATGCCCTGAAATTACTCAATCTGAGGGTGGCATTGTTCGCTGAATCCCAGCTGATTCAGTGGTTAAGTTGTCACTCTTAAAGTACAAACCAGGTTAGTGCTTTGCAGAGTGGTCATTTGTTGGTGTTGGTGTGGCCACAGCTGGCTCAGAGGCCCAGGACCATGCTATAGGTTGCTCATCATGAAAATCTGTCCCAGGTGGAACAGAGATTTCAGCCATCGGCTCATTTTATATAAAGGTAATATGGTAGGCAACAGCTGTAAGTGAAAAATCAAGGCAAGACTGTAGAGACTCAAGCTTAAACAAATTCAGTCATTAATAAGATCTTGTTATGGTCCCAGATCTGGACTGGTAAATACTGGGCACAATCACTGTGTCTCCTTTAATATGAAAGGCAGACATAGTAAGCACACACTGTGCTGGGTACCATAGCAGAGGGATTTGTGGGACATTACTATAGCAGACCAGTAAAGAGGCACAGGAAAGATCCAGCAAGTAACGACTGTGTTAAATGTTTACTGTAGAATGTTACAGTAAGAATTCCCACACTGGAGCCCAATTTAAGCAAGAACATAAACCAAGAAATACATTGGGTTCCAAAGTGAGCCACCTGTCTTCAGAGGCAGTCGGGAGTGCACAGAACATGAGATTAGAGAAGCTGATATAGCCAAAGTGTGAAGATCTTTTGTGCCATGTCAGTTTGTGGTATTCCCTCCACACAATAAGATAAGGACCATAGCAGCTGATACATGGACAGATAGTTTTTGTTTTTTTTTTTTTTTTTTTTTTTTTAGATGGAACACTCTGCTCTCATTCCAGAATCAGGAAGCATAGCTAAATGACCATCTGTCCAGTAGTCTATTCAGTAGTGGTGAGAACTCAGGTCAGGAGGAGCTGGAAAGAAGAGAGACAAAGGATGTCCACAAGATGAGACAAAGATCATGATATTTGGTTAAATGGATGCCTAAGAGATAAGGATTCAAAGAGTCTGAGGTCACTAACCTGAAAGACCAGTAGGAACTAAACCAGAGAATGCAGGATGTTGAGCTCTTTCAGAAGAAAGATAACAATCTGACTTTGGGACACAGTATAGGAGTGGAAACAGAATAATCAAGTGGGTATGTGTATTAGCCTTCAGTTTTAACCAAGTATTATAGACTATGTGGCTTAACCAACAATAATTTCTTGCCTCAACTATGAAAACCAGTGTTGAAAGGCTTTCCTTTAAGGACTGGATGAACAGTCTGTTCTGTGTCTCCAGTGACCCTAGATTTGAACAGTGCCTTTTCTTGGCATTTTTGGGTCATCTTTCTGCTACATTAATCTGTTTTGCTGCCCAAATTTCCCCTTTTCCTAAGAACACTGGTCATTGAATTATGGCCTACTCTACTACCTTCATCTTTGTTTGATCACTTGCAAAGATCACGTGTCCAAGTGAAGTCATATGCATGAATAATGAGGATTATGATTTAACCATATTTGGGGCACAGTAGGAGGAGAGACACAATCCTTAAGTATATACTTAATAAAGGGCCAGTTCTTTAACTTAAAACTTAAAGAAAGAAGTTAGGCTAGAGACAAGATTTATAGGGGGGATACAGATGTTTAATTCTAAGAACCTGCAAATGCACTGAATTGATCCACAACAGCGTTTGGATAGAAAAGGACCAATCCAAGACCAGGTGGGCGGAGCAGGAGATGCCCATACATACCAGAGATGAAAGGGTCAGGTGTGGAAGAGCGAAGAAATAGGAGTGCACAGTTCTTGCAGAAACTCATGAGCATGAGCCACTGGAAAGACAACTGATTAGTGATAGCAACTATATGTGAAATTCAGTTAAATGAGGTCAAGAAAGAAACTGGTTGTTGTGATTAGTCCACCAGTGACTTCTTCGTGGCATGGTTAATAGATGGATGGGTATACATTACAAGCCACTTCTGCTGTTGGTGATTGCTATGGCTCAATGGAATCCCCGGGAATTTCAGATGTTGGAACCAAAATCTCGAAATTCTCATATTGTTATGTAGAAGTGGAGCCTTAGAGAGAATTACAATCAGACAAGTTATGAGGGGAGGAGATCCTATGAGGACATTAATGGCTTTATAAGTAGAAGAGGAAAGGATCAGGGTGTATCTCAGTAGAAAGATGAGAAGAGAGGAAGGGAAGGAAAAGAAGAGACAATGGGGCTAGCAAGCTTGATTTGGCTTAGCACTTGGTGCTCTTCTTCACCATGCAGATGATGGTACAGCATGAAGGCCCTCACCAGATGCTGGTGCCTGGCTCTTAGATTTCCCAGCCTCCAGAACCAGAGCCCAGATAAACCTCTATTCTTTCTTTTTTTTTTTTTT
>PVKN010039926.1:0-10802 GCA_004027915.1 Capromys pilorides
CATAGTGATGATATATACATCACCTAACATAGATAAGAGAAAGAAAAAAGAATCTAAAAAATAAATGCATACAATGTTCTTTAACGTATTTTTCTTAAGGAAACATATTGTGGTCTAGGTCCACTGAATGTTAAAAAAGTACTGAGACACACATAATAAGCTTTAGGTAATAGTACTTTTGTAATTAACATGTGAAATTGCTTGTATGGCTATTTGAGTTTTATGTTGGTATTTAATGGTTTGTATATTTATAGCCCTTTTCTGCAATTAACTTGTAAAATTCTTAAGCAACAAGAAGAAAGTCAGGCTAGAAGAAGAACTAGCATTTGTTGAGGCCCTGTATGTGGCAGATGACACATGAATCAATAAATCTATATAACTTTACTTAAATATGCTGTATTTGGCATACTCACACTATGGAGTGTAAGAGTTTGTACTCGTGGGAGCTTCATGAATATTTGTGATGGAAGGCATAGCAAATTAAGCTTCTTTTAAACAGAGTAAATAGAGCTTTTCCTAACAGATTCACTCTTTCTGTAGAAGGCATGCTCACTCTTGCCTTGTAATTTTCCTGGGAAAGCAGCTCAAGGAAGTGGTGGCTGCTATACTGAGATCATTGGTGTCATTGCACTGTAGAGTGGAAGCCAGCTACAGTGCCCATTACTCTGTACTGTGGTGTAGGACTGGAAGTTGCCAATATGTGAACAAAACTAACTTCCTTGCTAGAGAGAGCGATTTTGGAGCAAGGTGAGATCCTGCCTTTGATGAAAATGGAGTTTTGTTCCAGAGACAGTAATCTATTAGTATCTTGTGTACCTGGGAAATAACTGAATATCTCAGAAGAAGATGATTTAACTATTGGGAAATTAAATTTAGGATGCAATTTCAATTAGTGGTAATATTATAATTTTCCTATTCTGAAAAGTAGATTAGGGACAAGACCAACGCACCTACCTAAGCAGCCTTTTTGTGCTAGCTTATAAAGAGGTACAAATAAAATAGTATAGAAATTGTATTTAATATAGGTTGAGACAAAGATAAAGTTGTTATTGTCAGTAGTTTTAATTTTAGTTGCACTGTCAGACTACCTACATGCAACACACAAATATCTGTCTGACATTAGGCATGTTGCATTATCTCATCTGTAAAATGAGAAATATCTGAGTATTAAACATTACATGAATCATGCATTGCTTAATATATGACACATCCTAAGTGATGAATAAATAATAATGCTATCATTTATATGGCATCAATTACAGAAGTGATTAGAGAAACTTTTACTCTTATTAACATGTAGCAAATCGAGTTAGGCTCGAAAAAATATATGCAGTGGTAATAAATAAATAGATATACAGTGAATATTGATGCCATTATTTAGAGCTGGATAAATCCACAGAGACACCCAAGACTCACATGAATCAGCACTAATGCCAAAGCCTTGTAAATTATAAAGCCAGAGCCACTTAAGGGTGCTAGGATTTTGCTTCCTCATTCTTTGTTTTCATTTTGTGCTTTTGCAATTTTCACTCATAGTTTTTGGCTTTTCACTGACTCTGGAGTACTCTGATCCAACATATTGGTTCAGTCATTGAGCCAGGGGTGTGGACATTGGCAGACTCTTGGGGATTTGTCTGGTGTATCCAGGCAACACGGTCCAGGGGGTTAAGGGGTTACTCCAAGGGCATCTCCTTTCTGTGCTGTTCAGTGATTCTCAATGACCAGAAATTCTCTAATGTCCAAGGAAAATTAGAGTCAGCCAAAAATATGCTATAATGTTAGAAGCACAGGACTGTGCTCTAGGCAACCATTGAAAATAGTGTCCATTTGCCTCTGAAATCTACTGTTCCTTTTTCTTATTAATAAATCCACAATTACACCTAAAATGGCCCAGGTTGGGGAAAATATTTGTCACTCTTGCTATCAGCTAAGCATAAATATAATGTCAAATTTAACAAATGCTATGTATACAAAAATTGATGAGCATGTGTTTCTTAAAGGGATCAGACTTAGGTGCAAGGGGTTCCCCTTCCTCTTCCTGTTCCCCAAGTTCCAGTTAGAATAGCGAGAACTCTAGCTATCACACAGGATTAGAAAGTAATTTTAAGAATGGCAGTTTTTAATACTAAAAGTTTATGGCTGGACGTTATAGACTAAGAACTGTGTGGAGCATAAACATGAGAGAAAATAGAAGAGTATGAGTCTCACATGATTGTGGAAATTTCTATAGCAGCCTTTAACTACTTAGAGTTGCACTTTTTCAATGTGACAGCAGAAAGTATGGTGTTTATTCTACTATGTTGGTCAACTTTTCATCGTGAGGACCTAATACTTGAAATATATAATTGAAAGGAGAACAGGCTTATTTTGACTCATAGTTTTCAATGTTCCACCCTGGGGTCTCCTGGCTCCAGTCACAAGCAGAAAGGTACAGGAAGTGGTGAGTGAAGCTGCTCATCTTGTGCTGGCCAGGAGACAGTGAGCAAGGAAAGCCAGGGCCCTACTTCCTCCAATCAGGCCCAGCCTCCTGACAGCACACTGAGCTCTAAACTCATGAGTCGATTAATCTATTGATGAAATTAAAGTCTTGGTAACCTAATCACCTCTCAAAAGCCCTTATTCAAAATATAAGAGCATTTCTGGGAGTGTATTTTTTTTTAATCTAAACCTTAACAGCTACTCTTTTTTTGTGTGTTATGTATGATTATATTTATGTGTGTGTGTGTGTGTGTGTGTGTGTGTGTGTGTGTGTGTGTGTGTGTGTGTGATTTGCCCAGATTCCAATCAAGTGTTCTGCCTCTGAGAGAAAAAGTTCAACTCCAAGCTATGAATATCATAAATACCAAAAAGTACATTGCCAACTTCTGAGACACTGTCATTGTTTAGCCAAAGCATTTATCAACTCCAAGTACCAAAGAGGGAACTCCTTTTAGTCTGAACATTCAGGTCTTTTCTTACAAGCAATTCACAAGAGTGGTTGGAGTTTAATAATCATTGTTCAATGAACTTCTAAAAGATCATAAGGACCAAAGTCCCATCAAGCCCTAAAAGAGACTAAATAGTGACTCACTGATCAATGTTTGTGCACATTCATTCATTTCAACCAGTGTACGTTGACCACTTTTTGCTCACCATGAGCTGGGCAGACAGGTAAAGATGGATCAGAAACTAGCCTAAGTCAAACTTTCATTTCAGTCTACCCTGGAGAACACTAAACCAGGGCTGAAATAGACTAGTTGCTGGCAATACTTGGACCATACCACATGACTGTGCTTCTAGCCCAGATTTAGCAGAAATCACTTTTCTCTTCAATACTAACATTTTAAGTTCTCTTCTTGCACATTTTAATAGATTCAAGAGACCATGCTAAATTTTCAGATAGCAATTTGTCCAAATTATCTGAAAAGTAACAAAGTATCTGTTGTGGTTTTTATGAACATATAAATGGAAATCTAAAAGAGGATGAAGTAGAGAAGATACTACACATACACACACACACACACACACACACACACATTTGAAATAAGAACTCTGTTCTAGGAAAGGCACAGAGGGAATAGAAGGTCTGAGGTTTGTTACTGGCCTTGGACATGCTTGCTGTTCACTTATTTATAAATGTAAACAAAGCCCAATTAGTCTTCAGCTCAAGGATGAGAAACACGAGAGAGGGAAGCATGCATGATCCTCATTTTTTTCCGTGTGGATCATGAAATCTCATTGTCAGTGTTTGATTTTGACTGGCCTGTCCCCCGACCCAGAGCTTGACCCTGCTGAATTTATTATCAGGACTTCAGCAGTAACATTTGATCGGCATCTGCATATATATCTCATCCTCTCTTCATTTCTTGCCCCTCACTTCTCTCTCCCCTTATTAACACCGATTGCATGTAAAATTAATTATCAGTCCTATCACATCTTGCAGAGCAAACAGTGGTCAGTATTGAATTATGGGGGATGCAAGTACAATTTTCAGAACCTAATTGCTTCTTCAGTGTCCAGTGAAATAGTACATTAAATACCCATAACAAAACAGATTGTATTCAATTTCCATAACAAACTGGGAGGATTTCACTACCAGAATCCCTAGCATCTACTCACTTAACTTCTTCCTAACTGCTCTAGCAGGCAGATTTTGGATAAAGCGATTTTATTGCTGAAGCTGCAGCTGCAAGGGGGGGTGGGTGTTGATATGTTCTATTTTAGCCCAAATTGATGAGAAGAAAAAGCAAGTATACCAGGAAAGCAAAGTGGAAGTGTGAAAACAAGGCCAGGCCTTCTTGTGAAAGATCACTGAGTCCTGGAATTTTCACTCCATTCTAAGCAATTAGCAAAGAATCCCTGGCCATCGAATTGTACTTAATATTTACAAAAGATAAACTCACAGAGACAGATGAGCAGTGCATTCTCTAGATATTGGATAGTAGTTTGCATTTTCCTGGCCTAAAGAAGCCCAAAGAACATGCAGAAGAAAATGCAAAGTGTAAACAAATAACTATGGTGTATTGTTTAACACGCACTCACAGAAGTACATTCCAAATACATGGGTAACTTAGAAAATACTGTAATTCCAAGGTAACAGGACTAAACCAAAATCTTAACAGAGAAATGAACTTTTGAGTTGGCTGATGAAGCTTCATTAGGCAGGCATGGGTTTTAAGAAAAATGATAATAACAGGCAGCTTTCATTATGCCAGTCCTGGTGTGAAGTCTTATACATTGTATCTGTTAAAACATTTAAATCTCACACCAATCAGGTCTTATGCCCATTTTATGAATGAGAAGAACAGAGAGGCAGCGAGGTTTAATGACTATCTACGTGTTATATAGATAGTATGTAACAGAACAAGAACTTAGATCCTGGAAAACCAAACTTAGTCTACTGATGCTCTTGAGAGTTAGGCCCTGGGTGTTTGAGTTAATCAGCGGACATTGGGAGCCACAGGAAAGAAGTGGTAGACTCAGGTTGCCATTTCAGAAATACTGAAGAATAGAAAGAAGGGTGGATTAGAAGGAAACCAGAACCAGATGCCGAATTCAGTTCCACAATTTACCTAATCATCTGCACAGGAGATGACAGATGAGAAGCGGAGCCAGGGAGCAGCAGCTGAGGCACAAGAGAGAGGCAGTGTGGAGTGACTGAAGGAGCACATCCTGCACAATGTGTCAGTGGACTGACATGGTGGGTGGGGAGCAGAATCAGTAAATCTCCTCTGACTGCTGTTCTATATCTCTGAACCCACTAAAGTTCTTACACATAGGAACCTAGGGAAAAAAGTTTGATGCAGAAAAGAGGAAAAACATCAAAGGAGAACAGACTCAAGAACAGACTGCAAGAAACTGCGGTGTTTTAAAGTTGCTAAGATTAGGATATGCAGGAAGGGCCCATGGGTTGGATCCATGGTCTCAGTATGGATCAGCCACTGAAATTCATGACTCTCTGCAGGTGTCTATCTCCTTTATTAGGATACAAACAAGTTCTTGGGATATTGGGGAAACTTGGTTCAAATCACTTAGATCTTTTGTTATACAGCTAAAGCTATGTCTCTCATTTTTCATTTGCTTTCAATCACAAACACCCAAATAATTACCAATTTCTTCCTGCCAGGGAGAGGGTCCCTAAATATGAAATGCTGACCTAATATGCCTTGAAGTCGTTTTTTGTACAGACAGTGTGGTACCCTGCCTAGTTTTCCCCAGGTCTAGGAGCCCTATACTCGTTTCTCTGGCTGCGAAGAACGTTGGTAGCTGACTTGATTCCAGGATCGTTCTTCAGAATATCTCTATGCTATGTTGAGATAGGCAGATGCCTATCTCAATATTATACTAAAATGAAAGTAAAACAAAAAGTTTGTACAGAAAGTGCTTGCTATAATTATAGGAAAATGCCTAGAAAACAAACTCACAGGGTTAGAATTACCATTCAGTGATAGTAATGCAGTTTTATACGAGTGACTCCTAAATGGCCTTTCAAATGTGTCCATCATTGCACACATAAAAATATTCAATAGAATCCATGTTGTCTCTTTTTCCATTATCTTTTTAGGAAGTTATTTAGCATTCCAAAATTCCACTAACATTTGAGAGAACAGTTAAGAAAGCTTGGCAAACTGTGATGTATTAAAATGTGTATCCAAGACGTTATAGCTCCTGTAGTCAAGAAATAGCTATGGAGAAGATGATGAAAAGTGATCAACTGCAAATAAAAAGACCAACATTCAAATCTGAGCATTTGAGGGCCAGCCAAATAGCTCAGTGGATTAAAGTGCCTGCAAGCAGGTGCAGGAGCTGGGGGTTTGATCCCCGGCCCCACTCCCAAGGTGTACTGAGATGGCAGTTGAGACTGGGCATGGTGGCTCACACCTATAAGCCCAGCTCCTGGGAATCTGTAAACAGGCAGATCACTAAGAGTCCAATTTAGTAGTGAGACTCTGAACATCCTGTAGATCCTTCCCCCCCTAAAAGATTAAATCTGAGTTTTCTACTTTAAATGTGCATGCTTAAGATGTGATTTCTCCCTTTATTCATGGATTAATCTTTCTCTAATTAGAATATAACGTGAACCAATTGTGAATAAGGAAGGGGTCTAGGAAGAGATCATTTGGTAAAGGTAGAGGTAAAGGTAAAGATAAAGGTAAAGAAAGGAAGAGAGAGAGAGAGAGAGAGAGAGAGAGAGAGAGAGAGAGAGAATGACAAAGGTCATTGAAAGTTAAAAAAAAGTCAGAGTCATTTTAGCCAATTTACTCTTTACTAATTTCTGAGTCAGGAAAGATACACTGACAAGGTTTTCTGGAGATTTGGAGCCCAGTACGCCCACACTAAACTCAGTGGTGCTGATTACAATGATGAAAGTTTGAATTTAGAGTTGAAATTTTCATTTTGGAGATCAAGGCTGAGCAGCACGAAGAGAAGAAGCTCATGTGGATTTGCCTGTTGAGATTGCATTCCCTGGACTCAGGATGAAAATGCAGAAGAAATCCCGTTGCTTCATTTCAGTGATTGAGGTTTTCATATTTTACCTTTTATTGTAGTTTCTAATTTTGAAAAGCTTTTTGAGTCTCTGGGGCATGTTGGAGATTATTGTATGAATAACAAAATAAGGGTCTTGACTACCTGTAATACTTTTCACTATAAATTTTTTGTGATATTGAAAACCAAAACTATGAAGAAATTTCTCTCCAATAATTCACTGTATCTACGCAGAACACTTACAGTCCTCCTGACTCAGAAGCCATCCTCTTGTAGCCACAGTCTGAGTTGATTGTTTTTATTTATGTTTCTTTTTTAATTTTAAAGCCCATAAAAGCTATATAAATGAAACAGAGGTTCAAATCAAGATGATAGGAAGTTAATAATGGTAATTACATTGCATATTGTTCTCTTTAAATTAGTTGCTCAGATTATCAGATATAAGAATGTAAACCTGATCAAACCTGTAAACAATGTTCCTTTTAATGAACTAATAGCAATTAGTAGTTCAGTTGTGTTAGCTATCTTGTATATATTCCTTGGAATGCAAATATCCTACCCTTCTTTTTGCTCTTTGCCCACCACACTTGTGCTTTGCTTTTGAGAAATTTCTTTTCGTGTCACTGTATCTGTTGCACCTTATTTACCTTTTCAGTTTCTTACATTTGGGAGATGATACAATGGTGGCATACAATTTATTCAGTATTGTGTGAAATACAGTATTCATCAAAGTCAATCAACACAGTATTATTGTGCTGTATGCCATAGGCCATACAATCTTGTAGGTTTTTGTGAAGCTTATCATATCTAGCTTCAAAGACTTTACAATGGATGCCAAGAGAAGTATCATAGATTTGAAAAGATTAATGTTTTATAAATTGTTTTATGTATTTACAAAATGTCTTATAAATGTTTTGTAGTTTCCTGACCTGTGGTATTTTAAAGAGTTACTCAGAAATATTTTATCATACTTTTGATTTGGGCCTGTTTGTTGATATTTTTCAAAAGCTGTACAAAGCATTTGGATCTGCACCTTTGAAAAAGAATTGTCATATAAATTCATGAGAGTTGAGGTCTACTTATAATGGGAACTGACCCTGGAGGTCTTTACAAAGTTATCATGGTATTAACTGAATTTTGAAGTATGCAGAGAGCACTTGCTTAGCAAAAACTGGAAAAAAATGAAAAAGAATAATTCTTGGGTAGTTGTATGGATTAAATGAAAAGACCAACAATCAGTTTGAGGCTAGGCACAAGAAAAGTTTTTCTCCTTAAAAAATTCTCACTCTTTTAAGCATCATAGTTGCTAATAAGCACTCAACTATGGTAGGCACTTTCCGCTTACATAGGTCAATGGGATGCAACTCTTGATTTCAAAGAGATCGATATCAAGAGAGGTCATGATGTCAACAAATAAATACCACTTCGTGGCCTCACTTTCACAATAAAAATGTCCACACTGAAGGAAGAGGTACCAGAGGGAACAGGGAGCACTTTGGTATCTTTTGCTAAACATAAATAACAGCAGCTGCACACAACCATTTTACCTTTGGACTGGTCAAATGTGCTAAGTAAGTTCACAGAACATTGAATCTGTGTAATTATCATGATTTTCTACCCAACCTGAAGAGACAGACTCTGGGGAGGAAAAAGCCAGGTTTCAAATTCCTACCTCTTTGTTCTGTGCATAGCCTTCCTGTCTGTCTATCCTACGTAAATTAGAGTGGTTGTGAGCAGTGGGCATTTTTGGTAGCCTGAGCAGAAGCTGATCTTTATACACATGTCACAATTTAGGAAGATAAATTGATTATTTGTAGCATGACAGACAAAATTGAACCAAATCCAACAGCCACTGTGGTTACACTTCTTGCTACTTAGTATATAATTTTACAACTGGCTAAGTTCAGATTTTTTTTTAAAAGAAAACAAAACCTTTTCACTGGAAATTTATCCTCTCACCAGCAGCACAGACATCTCTTAAATGCTGGTTTAAAATGCAGAATCTTAGAACCCACTTCCTGATTACTAAATCAGTAACCAAATTTTGACACAAACATTAGGGAAACTGGGTTCAGATTAAGAGGCTTTAGCTAGATTATTGCATGGGACTGAGGAGCATGCCCACGTTGCCATGTTGTATCCAAGGTCCAAATAGGTCATGTTAGAGCATCACACAGGAATCGCTACTCTTGGTGCGGTTTGAACAATGGGGTCCCCAGTTATAAGAAGGTACCACTCTTCTTGATGACAGCATCAGAGACGTGTGACACGGATTTTCACAAATGACTACTTCTGATGTATTAGTGCTAGAGATCGAAATGCTCATTTTGATACTGAAAAGTGCTCCCTCACTCAAAAACCAGTAAAACTTGGAGGTCTTGCAACTGGGGCAGTAGATGGTTTATGTAAATTTGCTATGCTTTTGTACCTGTGTGACTTAAAGCTTTAAAGAAACTACTTAAGACTTTATGTTCTTGTTCACAGAATATAGGTACTTATGGTTTGTGTGTCACAGAGTTTCTGGGAGGTTACACTAGCGCAGGTGCATAAAACAGCACACCACCTGGAACTAGTGAGGGCTCAAAGCATATCTTTTATCGATTCTGTAGTTTATTATTCTTGCATGACTAGCAAATACCTTTTACCTTATCATTTATATAAGAATGATGAAATAGTAGGCATGATATTTTGTTAATGACCAATAATTTAAAGTGATACTGTCCAACACTGTGGGGTTGGAAATCCAGTTGACTACTAGAGGTCTGCTTTCACAGCCTCTGTTGCACAGACATTGCCATTATGAATTTATTCATTTTGTCACTGTGGTGTGTGGGGCAAAGATCTGGAACGTGCCCAGGGTTTCCCCAGGCAGTGCCAGCAAGTCACCCTCTCCACGCTGCTTGTGCCTTTGCAGCTGCAGAAGTAGGTTTGAGCAGATGAACACAGCAGCGCAGGGGCACGTGTTTACCCTACTTTGGCAGAATTTGTCTCACTCGGCATTTTCTAGGAACACATTTTAGGATGGAAATGCCTTTGCCCCATTTATACCTAGTCAATTATCTGGTTTATTTTCTGCTGTTACAATCCAATTAAACTCAGCACACCCACTCAGTTTAAGGTGCAGCAGTAGCAAACACTCTTTATACTGCTTTGAGAGGAAAAGGACAAATTGGCACGGAGTCATCGTGGTCTATGAATACATGTACTTGAATGTGAGCACGGTATGGTTTGCTGGCCCCTTATTGAATTCTACTATTAAGCTTTCATAATTAAAATAATATATTCCACTGTAATTATCTGCATATTTTCTAGAAAAATGCAAATGATTGCATCTAAATAACGACAGCTCATCCTTCCAGCAGGACTTACTCAGCACACTAAATTCTAAACCATGAGTCCCTTCCACCACCACTGCAGTTGACAGGAGACCCTACCCCTCGCCACACATGCTTCCCCCTGGATACATAGAGTCCTGACATAACCGCTGTTCATGAGTTCAAGGGAGCGCCACCTCTGCCCACTCAGTGGCCCTCAAGCAACAATGGTGGCATTGCAGATGATATATTCCCCGTAATGACTGTGTACCCAAGACTACCACAGTAACCATTTATTGACCCTTCACTGGGAGCATTAGGAATACAGGACTGAATTTTATTCTAAGCTTAACGTTGGTTTTGTATTCAAAGTATCAATGTGACTCTTTTCACAGGTTCATGGGGAGAACAAAGGGTGACAAGAAAAACACATTTATAGATTTCCTATAGATTAAACATACCAGGTTTTAAATTTAGATGTGCAACATTATATATGTGTGTGTGTGTGTGTGTGTGTGTGTG
>PVKN010039927.1:0-10799 GCA_004027915.1 Capromys pilorides
CATAACAGCATCAGCAAAAATACTTTAAAACTCAATATATTTCTTCTAAACTACCCCTTTTATCACAAGGGGATAATGAATTCTTTATCAGGATGGCATCAGAGACCAGTATCATAGGAGTCACTAGAGTGAAAAGGAAAATATGATAACTGTGAACAAGAAACTCCAAAATAGTGCTGTTAGGAAATTAACAGAACATAATAATAATAAAACAATAATAAAAGTGGAGTGGCTTATAGAGACTTAAGATAAAGAAATACATTGGGAGGTTGAGTGCTCATGTTAAGGGCTGGGCTTATAAAGGAAAAAGCAATCATATAATTACAACCATTAAAAAAAAATCCTTCAGGCTTTAGTATAAGAAATGCTGGCTTATATTTACTGACTTGTAATGAATAAATACTACTGCATACATTAGGTTTCTTTTTTATGGTCAAAGGTACATATCCCCCAAACTGCATCATAAATTCAGCCAAACCCTGATGAATTATTTTATAAACTCTTTATGGCTAGGCTAGAGGGATAAAAGCCATTTGGGGTTTCAGATTTCTCCTAACAAAGAAATGGAAGGTAGTAAGTATGGTCTGATGGTGTCATTTCATGTAGTGACTGTATAATTACTATAGTATTTGGTATAAAACCTGTGCTCTGAATTACCTCAGTTATACACAAAGAAGTCATATGAGTTCCTAATGAGGTGTTATTGTGTTGACAAAGGGCAACCACACAACAAGGCCATGGGCAAGTACAGAAGACTAGTGGCAAAGGGCTGCAATTTACAAAATATATTCAACTGGGCTTTCTCTTCTCCAGCCAGCAGGAAGAAGCTCAGCACCCTGTCTCAGAAATAAAGAGTCTGTTGCACTCTCATGACAACCCCTGCTGACCCATTCAGAGCTGGGAGGAGAGTCCATAGCCAAGGAAGAATGGCACAGGACCTACTAATAAAGGAGGCAATAGTTAGGGCACAGCCACAAGCCCCTCAGCAACTACTTCCAATTAGTGAGGAGGTGGCAAAGGAGCCCAGGCACAAATCACAGGCATTAGCAGCTGGGAAAGACCTTGACTCACAGTGATAAATTGAACCAAGCCAGAAGGAAACTCAGGTTAAAGGGGCCTCCTTGAAGTAAGGCAACAATATTATTGAGAATAAAAGAGTTATACTGCTGAGAGAAAACAAAAGGGCATAGGAGTAATGGCTGAGCCACATCAAGAAACAGGACTGCGACCTATGGCCCCTTTAACTTGACTTTCCTTCTGGCTGATTCAGTTTACCACTGTGAGTCAGGGGCTTTCCCAGCTGCTAATGCCTGTGGTTTGTGTCTGGGCTCCTTGGCCACCTCCTCCACTAATTGGAGGTGGTTGCTGAGGAGCTTGTGGCTGTGCCCTAACTACCGCCCTCTTCATTAGGGCATAATCATAGTGTCTCCACTAAGCAACAGAGAGCAGAGAAAGAAACAGAACTGTGCTCCCTGGTTACAAAGTGTTTCTGAGAGCAGAGCTACTTTTTAGCCTTACTCCATCTATTTCCACTATACCAGCCATAATAATATACTTAGCCTAAGGACTACTTACGATCAAGAAAAAGCTGTCATCAGGGGATTGGATCCCCTGACTGGAAAGGCAGCCTCACTGAACTTGTGTTGCCTTACCTCTGCTCAAGGTACCCCAAAGCCTGCCTCACAAAGTCCATGCGCACTTCCAAGCTGTTTCGGCTCTTCAGGGTGTCACCAGCTGGTACCAACAACACATCTACCATTTGTTTTACCATGGTCCACATGTCAGAAATGTTCTGCATATAAATGAAACATGTCACAATGGTGCAGGGACTGAGAATTTATTTGGCTGTTAAAGCACTCTGCCTTGAACAGTAGACAGCATGAGAATGGGGGTGAGGCTAACGTCTTCTGAGAGCCTCAGGTGCAAACTAAGTGCAAAAGCTTTGCCCCTGCCCTGCCAGCCACTGTTGAGTGGCCCATCCCCAACACCCCCCAACCCCCCCCTTGGTTTTCAGATCAGTTAGGATTCCAGCCCTGACATAACCACCTACATAATTAAAGTCACATAAAAGTAACAGGAACACTGAATCTCAATGGGTTATCCTTTGAGAGATACTGAGTACATTTATAATTGTCCAGAGCTCTAAGAATTTAAACTCAAGTACTATATATCAGTCCTTTGAATTGCTTAAGGCTTAAGAGTTTAACCCAAATAATATAGGCTTTGTCCTTCCAGAGCCTCTCCAAAGGGCTTCTGCTTTTACCTTGTTTTGTGAACCTTGGGCCTCCCATTTTCCTTCCCACTCACTTCCTTTAAAAACAACTCCCAAAACAACAAACAAACAAAACAAAAATCAACAACAACAACAACAAAAAAAGCAACTCCCAAGAAAAAGCAGCCCTCTGTGGGGCTCCCTCTCAGAGTCCTCCTGGCTCTAATCTCTGCTTAAAAATGTGCTCCCTAAACCCTTGGCAATACTCTAGAGAAATACAGGTTTACACTTTTTTAAAAGGAAAAGCAAAAGCAAAACTAACAAACCTGTAGTTTTCCTCAAAAATTGAACTATAGAATACCTAGCTAAATGTGCGGGGTTGGGTGGGAGTGGGGATATGACTGGTTACTTTTTCTCTAGATCTGTTTATACTGCTTCACACTTTATCATTTACAAAATTATGTGCATTTTGCAAAGAACTGTATCAAAATCTGTATGTGGGTCCCTGCTTCTATCATAGCCAGGCTTTTTTCTTTTCTTTTAGCCACCTATCAACCCATCTCCTCACTCACCCACTCGTTTTTTATTGCCCCCCCCCCCAAACTAGCCAGGGATGGGGGGGGGCAAATAAAAAACTGGTGGGGGTGTGTGAGAGAGGAATGAACTGAGTGGCCTATAAAGAATGCTTACAAAGACCCCACCTGAGTCAAGTTCAAGGGGCTGGCAGGTATGAAAATTGAATCACCTTTTCAATTCAGTGCTCCTTAAAGGAGCCTTGTCTAGCTAAGCAGGAAACTGGTGAGCAGACAAACAGGCTGGCAGGATTTCAAAGCAAAGATAGCTCAAGGAGACCACTTGTGACTATTAATTAACCCTGGCGGGACCTTTTGAAGATACAATGAAGGAGGGTGAGGGTGGGGGAAGGCCACTTCAAAATTATTTAAAATAAAACTCTGAAGAACAGTTAACGTTTTATTCCACGAAACAATCTCTTTGGCACGCTTCAGCCGAGTCAGCAAGCTGTTAATCCCACCTGAACATGACACCTTACTCTTCTACACGGGCTAGCAGTGGGCAATACCTTGTCATTCAGGCGTGGGACTGTAGCACAGAGGTCCACCAGGTTAGGCTGTAGTTGCCCACTGACAATCTTCTCATTATAGATATAAATCTGAAATGATGGAAAGCAAAGTAAGCGACACAATTTCTATTTTTTTTAAGACCTCTTGAAGCAGTGTTTTTTTATTTTAGGGAAGCATGTGGACTTGTAGTGATCCACCTGTTTACAACCTACCACGAGCTGGGATTACAGGCATGCACCACCACACCCAGTCTCAACTGCCATCTCAGCATGCCCCAGGGGTGGGGCCAGCACAGCAGGCCTTGGGTGAAGCAGTTCTAAAGCCAGTAAATGGTCAGAAGAAGCTTCGACCAGCTTTTATTCCTTCTCCGTACTGGCTCTCAGCTCTCCCAGCTGTGAGCAATATACCAAAGGTAGCTTACTACCAGAGTTTGCCAAATACCTGAGAAAGAAAAAAAGTTGGTACTGAGTAGAAGAGCCATAGGCAGAGGTTAAGGGAGTAAGGATAATAGAACAACTTCAATTGCTGCTTCCTAAGAACCATGTCAAAAGCTGGTAGGATTTTGGCCAAGACTGCCTAGGCTCAGTTTAAGGCTCACAGAGTGAATACATTTATAGCCTCCACATGTATTAGAACAGCAGCTGCTGCACATCTGGAATATCTGTCCTAGAAAGAACCTGCTCTTTAGGTTAAAAAAAAAAAAAAAAAAAAAAAAAAACCTTTAAAAGTATGGAGGATGACAGTATCATTCGGCTTTCAGAATTGTTGTAAAGATGAAATAAAATGGTTTCAAATTACAAGTACTTTTGAATACAATGAGCATTTGTTAGGAGCCCTCCCTTTGTAAGGTGCCATGTTTAATGTAAGATATAAAAAGTCACTCTCCCCTGGAGAAGATGGCTGTGCAATACAGACATTTGACATTGCTATGTCCTACATGCTATGAAGTTGTAGTTTTTACAGAGGTAGACCATAGTTTGTCTCGTCAGGGGCTATAATTTCATTAGGCCTCAACTGCTGATGGACATGGCAATGAAGGGAATCACAAACATAATGAAGGTTGAAATGTAGAAGATGTCAACATGCAGGGGGTCAGAAAAAAGAGATCTAAAAATTGGAGTAGATGGAAATAAATGAAGTCCTGTGGTAGACCAAGGAGTTGGAAAGAGGGTGAACTTGCCTGTGAAAAGCTGATGAAGCTGGCTTCAGCCACTTCAGAGCTCTTAATAGCAATGGTACTAAAACGCAACTACTGCCAATGGTAAAGGAAAAAAGACTTTAAAAGGCCCTTATGCAATGTCTTTCAACAGAGGGTAGAAAAGGAATTTGGGGTAATACCATCAGCCAACCAGTTTATTTAGTTAATGCAGAACTCCAGGGTCTAACTGGCAACTGAAGAAAGAGACCTCCATCAAAGCCTACAAGGTCAGACAGTCTCCTATAGCCTTTTGTTCCCCTCTGTAGCTGCCATCGGTTTTCAGCTCCAACCCCTACTCCAAGTTAGAAGAAAAAAATGAAGTGGTTAGTGCTTAAAGACATAAGTGGCACTAGTATGTTTCCCATAAAGTCATGGGAGTTGGTAATGGCTGGGGATATGTTCCTTGGCTACTTGGGATGATCTTAAAGAGGAAGGAACCCCACAACCCTCAGTTCAAGAAGCAAAAGTATTTTTCCTTCTTGATACTTGGAAAGAAAATGACAAAATATAATAAAACACAAAGCCATGTGGTGCTGTTTTACTCAAAATTCAACCCCAAGTATGTCCTCAGGACAGTTAAAATCCAATAGAAAGCCTATGTAACTAAAGAAAACCCCAACCCACCCTGTTACTATTGTATGGTCATGACCAACAGCTAGAAGAATGACCCCCAATATATCAGTTTTTCCAAGACAATGATATTAAGCAGCATTCAGCACACTATACTTACCAAGGCAGAAAAGCATTTAGGAAATTTCTCTCAACAAGAAGTAAAACAATTTTTGCTGAAGCCACAGCTCACAGGTAACTCAGTTAATACAGAACTACATTTGCTAAGCCATACAGCTATTCAAGGCTTTACTGTATACACCTCTATTGCCAATAATGCAAATAGGATGCCCTGATTAGTGTAGAGGGCAGGTTTCAATTTCTCCTCATTAAATCTGAGTCACTCTATTACCAAATTTGGTAGAATTCTCCAGTGGTCTATGTGGTAAAACATTAACCAGTTCTCTAAATAAAAACCCAACTTGCCTTAGGGTCTGACTTTCACATGAAGTCATTTTTACTTCTAGGAGTAATTTCCTGTATTAAATCTTCCCAAGTGCATACTCACCTGCTGGGCGTAGGCCATCTCAACAGCATCCATAGCACTTCGACCAGGGGGCCCCACATCAGTGATGTAACTGGGCTGTACATAAAAACATACACAGAATCACTTAATAACAGTACTGTCATGCGAAGAAACAAAAATCACATAAATATGTCCCTGTAGCAGAGCTATGAAGAGTCTTATTTCCTATTTACAACTTTCTTAAACTGGGCACAGGACTAGCATATGCCTATAATCCCAGAACGTGGGAGGCTGAGGCAAGATCGCTGAGGTCAAAGCCAACCCCAGAACTACACTATAACTTCACGGTCAGTCTGAACTGCACAGTGAGACTCTGTCTCAAAGAACGATAACAACAAAAATAACTTCCTTAAAATGATTTTAGAGTTCCAGCAGAATAAAACTTTTAACCATAAACACATGAGAGCAGGCTTAGGCCTGGATTAGTGAAAGAGTAATGGAAAGTTGGATAAGCCCTATCAATGACTCAATGATGTTTGTGGAAAAGTATATCCTGCTCACATTTGGTTTTAATATTAAGTTCCCTCTCTACCTCATCTCCTTCACATCAGTGAAGCCACAGTTTTGTCAGTGTGCCTCCTGCTTTCATTGATCATATCAGTCAGCTAAGAGAACACAGTCCACAGCACAGGGTCATTACCAGGCTCAGATATTTCTCATCTTAAGTCTATACTACGACAACAGTCACCAATTAATTTTGCAGAAAGATAGGTTTGAAGCCCTCACTTCTAGAGAATAAATCTGCTCTCTAAGATACCCAGGTTCCAGGAGGGCCACCTCACTACTTGGTTTTCTAGTGTGAAGTAAAGCATACTGACTTGGAACCTCAGATTCCTGTCAGTGAAGAGTTTGTGCTACGTGACCTTAAGAAGGCCCTCTCAGCTTGGACTTCTAACAATCACTATTAGAAACACACACAACCGGTTTACTAACTGTGGTAGATGTTGCTGGCTGGTTGACCCAATGATCATTCTCAGTCTTTGCCTCTAACCTCTCTACTCTTTGCTACCTTTCAGACTAGCATACAGAGTTAAATATACCCAATAGTGTGTGGGTAAATTTAACAACTGGCTCTTAAAGAAGGGAGACTGACATGAGATGGCTAAGAATGACCCTGTGCCCTAGTTCTAACCAAGGAGATGGACAAATGAGTCTACAAACATTTGTTAACAGTTTCTTTTCCTAGTAAAGACAGAGAAAGAGCCTGGCATGACCTTTCAGCTTTTCCCTTTCTTTCAGCTTTGAATATAAATATGATAACAGCTATGTTGTGAGCCAAAAATAAGTAGATGTGCTACATATAGTGACGCACAAAGACAATAACAAAAGCTACACTGATGGAGCATTTACTATGTGCCCTTGTTTGCTTCCATAGATTGACTCCATAATTCTGTGAAACACTTATTTTTATTAGACACACTTCATGCAAAGTGACACAGAAAGGTGAAATAATTGGCCCAGGTTCCCTCTAGTAGGGAGCAGTGGAACCAAGGGCTGAACCCACACCCTATCTGACTCTACTCTTCACCTTTACTCCCACCTGCCTTCCCAGGCAGCTTGGGCAACTTCCCCAAGACAGCCACCACAGATTAACAGATAGTGTGATGAAAAATCCTGACTCCACTATTTCCTAGCTATGTGACCTTGAGCATACTATCAATCAATTTTAAGCCTCAGTTTATTTAGCTATAAAATGGGATTAGTGATGGTACCGGCTTGTAAATTTGGGATAAAGATTGAATGTGGAGAAAAACAGTATAGGTGATTTTGGTATTCATGCAATGTAAGTCCCAAGACTCCCTGCAGACACCAAAATCTATAGATACTTTATCCTCTTAAACAAAACAAAATTTGCACAGCATTTTCAAATAGTCTATACCTAAAATTACTACCAGATCATTTGTATTGTCTACTACAATGTAATAAATAGCTGTTGGGCTGTACTGTTTTGGGAGTAATAAGAGAAAATTTTGCACATGTTCAGTAAAAACATGAATTCTGCCCTCGCCACCTGGATCATTTGTGATCTACAGTTGGTTGAATCCATGAATGTAGAACCCAAATACACAGAGGGCCAACTACACTTAGCTCATAGCACTGCTGTGAGGAATAAGCAGAAAGACCTCAGTGCGCTGTCTACCACATGACCAACAAATGCTAGCTATGGTATTTCTTTATAAACAAAAAATAAACAACTATAACAATGGATAGATATGGATACTAGAGTAGTGTGACCTAAAATAAAATATTTTACTTTGTCATAGATACAGAGCATTCACTTATTTTTCTAGAAGAACACTCATTCTTTTTTTGAGCAGAAATGCCCATCAGCACATATTCTACTTTGGGACTTCATTTTGAGTGTTTGTCGTAATACTGTGTTTGAGACTGTTGCATAAGATAGCTACCTTTCTAGAAAAGAGCTACTGGAAAATAGAAGGTTCCAACCTTTTTAAAGACTAGAGTGCTCAAAATCCAGTAACCTAACCAGAGAAAGGAAAGGAGAATGGGACTACAGCATTTCTGCAAGGTCATGATTATCTGAGCTATCCTTGAACAGCCTTGAGAAATATTTTCTGGTACTAAAAGTCTAACGTGTTAAATTATCCATTTAAAAAGCTAGTTTTCAGCCTTCAAATTTCCATATAAATTAATTTTGTCTAATGCTCTTGTTTTCAAAAGTCCCTCTCCTTCAGCTGCCCTTGGCTAACCTCCTACTTCAGCACACATAAAGTCAATTATCCACCTGCAGGATATGTACACACACATTCCTGAGCTGGCAAATGTTCAGCTGAA
Source organism: Capromys pilorides (assembly GCA_004027915.1). Classification (NCBI taxonomy): domain Eukaryota; kingdom Metazoa; phylum Chordata; class Mammalia; order Rodentia; family Capromyidae; genus Capromys; species Capromys pilorides. The sequence continues at coordinate 8,424 of PVKN010039927.1, forward strand.
ATTCCATAACCAGGGCTGCCCAGGGACTGGGAAGGTGGGTGCCATTATGCTTCTGGGGGAACACTGCAAATGTCTCCAACCTATGAGTATATCTGCAGCAGCACTTGGACAAGCCACAGGAGGAACAATAGGACAGGATAAAAGCAGCAGGGAATCAGAGACCAGAAAAACAGGGAAGATAGGAGAGTAAGACCAGAAAGGAAAAGAGGTGCTCACTAGGAGCCTGAAGATACACAGATAAATAGCCTTCTGGAGACAAAACTGGAGTGGGCTTTTCAGAGTAGGTGGTGTTCCCAAAACAGCTATCCCAGAACAGGTAAGAAAAAACTGCAAACTTGTATTAAGCAACTACTACTGCACAAGATATATCCAAGAACGCACACAGTTCTTCCTATGGAAAGCATACTGGGAGGAAGAACGCAACGAATCCTCCTTGCAAAATAAGTAGAGTAAAAAGAAAATACTGTTGTACTACAGAAGGAAGAAAATTCTGAGTGAAACATTTAGGCTGTAGGTAAGCACTAGTGAACAGGGAGAGAAGATGGCCACTGCGGGGATGACAGCCAAAGTGACCATCTCTGAACTGGCTTTGGAGAAAAGGAGATACTTAAAGATGGGGCCAAAGATGAAATCTGATATGAGAGGATAAATGAAAAGAAAATCCAGCTGGACTAAAATCCAGTGTGTAGAGGGTATGTGAAGGGCAATCAGACCATTCCTAGGTCACAGCACGTTCACCTGATCTGGCATCCATGCCATCATGAGAGAGAACTGGACCGAGAGAAAGGAGCCAACTGCTAGGTGATGATCTGGCTGACTGAATAGACTTACACTCACTCTACCTTTCCAATTAGGTGCGGCAAAGTGATACACATCCAACACTGGGAGTTAGAGAAGCCAACAACACAACAGGACCAAATGAATCATCACCACCTGAGAGCCAACCATCTCTGACCTCTAGCAGCGCAACATGCCCACATACGGTAAATGACAGTGGTCTAGCACATGTGGGAGGTAGGATGCACCCATGTCTGACAAATGGTACTGCTCCAGGGCTGGCGAGTGGTAGGACTGTAGGAAGAAAGGGTTGCCCAACATAGATTTTTTTTTTAAAAGTCATTCCCACAATTTCTAGTAGGCTTTGTACGTGGTGGGGAGAAGGTTGTGCAGACCCTTCTGAGGACTGCAAGGGACAGGATAACCCACCCAGTTGTGCAAAAATATGCAGAGCAGGAGCAGATCTGTGAGTGGACCCACTGGCACACAGGTCAGATAGTGACACGGCAGAGCCAGAACAGAGTAGGCACTCTTCTATAATTTTTTTAAAAACCCAGGTAAGCCTGTGATGGTCATGCCCGCCACCCAGCCCTGGCAAAGGGGGCCCTCAGCCAAGCCTGGAAATAGCTCTAGGTTTTACAGGTAGGCTGGGACAGATAAACATTTTTGGACACAAAAATAGTGAATGGCTCCAGATCAGTGGTTTTTTGGTAATAGGTAGGGAAAGCCTCTGGAGGGAAGACAAGGGGACAACAGAAATATTTACCCCACAATTAAGTAATCTCTTACAGTCCTCAGCTAGGAGGTTCTGTACCCCCCACCCATCCAGAGTACCTATTTGGAGGGAGCACCAGCCCTCATGACTTTGGGCAGACATTCTCTGGCTCAGGGGGTGAAACTCCATGGCTGCTTGAAATCATACTGTGATTCTGGTGTAGTGGGAACCATGTAGACATTCTTCATTAGCACCACAGTAATAACTGTGTGAAAGTTTTTATTTTCATTACTGTTTTGTTTGTTATAGTTATTGTATCCTTTTTTTTTTTTTGCCCGACCAGGGATTGAACTTAGGACCTTGCACTTGCCAGGCAAGCACTTATTCTACCGAGCTATCTCCCCGGCCCCATAGTGACTGTATGCTTGATTTGGGCCATATTGCATTACAGACTTTGCTTCTCCTAGTTCTTGCTTCTTTATTTGCTCTGCTTGGTTGCTATACTTTAATTTTCAAGGTTGTTCCCTTTTGACCTACTCCCTTTTTAAGTATTTTTCCTCTCCTATTTTTGATCTTCTTCTTATTCCTTCACTCTCCTTTCTTCCTTATCATCTCACCTCCTTATCCTCTCCATCCATCTAATGCATAAATATAAGATAGGCCTGTGTAAGTACATTACAAAACAACAATTAATCAGTGCTATAGATTTAAACAGTACCATTCAAGGACAAGTCAGGGTAATCCTTAACAAAATCAGGTTTAGAGGATCCGAATAAAACTACCTAATATATCAACAAGTTCTGATAATCTCACAGTCTCCCTCAATCTCTAAATATAGTTTCACCTCTCTGCTTAGCTCCTCCTCCGTGGACAAATACTCTCAA
>PVKN010039928.1:0-10786 GCA_004027915.1 Capromys pilorides
CATATTTTAGTATCATACATATTTTAGATTAATAATTACATTATGGTATAACTAATTATGAAATAAGCAAGTTTTATAGTTTAAGATAATGTATAGATATGTAGAATAAGGAAAATAAAGCTGGATGTTGTAGTGCATGCCTGTAATCCTGCACTCTGGGAGGGCTGAGGTAGGAGGAACACAAGTTGGAGTCCAACCTGGGCAGTTTAGCAACTTAGTGAAGCCCTGTCTCAAAATTAAAGAACAAAGAAGAGGAAGAAGAGGAAGAAGAGGAAGAAGAGGAAAAGGAAGAGGAAGAGGAAGAGGAAGAAGAGGAAGAAGAAGAAGAAGAAGAAGAAGAAGAAGAAGAAGAAGAAGAAGAAGAAGAAGAAGAAGAAGAAGAAGAAGACCACGACAACAATGACGATGACAATGATGATGACGATGATGGCGGCGACGACTGGGGGGTCTAGCTTAGTGTAAAGGCCTTGGGTTCAATCTATAGTGCCAAAAGAAGGAGAAAGAAGAAGATAGTGGGAGTGAAGGAAGAGGAGGAGAAAGAGAAAGAGCAGGAAAAACAAAAAAGAACATAATGACCTCAGCTAGACTTTCAAGATTAACGGATTATACTCAATGGTCCCTTCACTTGGTTGCTTTAGCACTTACCTCCCATATGGCTTGCAAACTGAGTGCACTAACAATTACTTCAAATTGAAAAAAGCACAGTTTTAATCCCATGCCATATACGCACAACTGGACAAGTTTCTATATGCACATATGCATACATTTTTAATTGTAGTAAGTATGTAATGTTACATCAGGTGCCCTGTAATTAAGGGGGTTAAGCCAAGAAAGAATATGAAATATGTGTGTCTGTTTACTCAGTTTTGTCTTTTTGAGACACAGACTCTCTGTATAGCCCTCCTGGCCTCAAACTCAGCCATTCTCCTGCCTCAGCCTCCTGAGTGCTGGGATTACAGGTGTGCACCACCACACTCAGCAGAGAATATGAAATATGAACAGAATTTTTCCATATCTGGGTTCATTTCCTCTTTCTTGTTACTCTCACACATTTTCCAAATGCTCTCTACCATTGACATATGCTCCACTCAGATTCGGAGATCAGAAAAAAACAAAAGTACCAGCTGGGCATGAAGCGCAGTTCCTCAGGAGGCCAAGGTGGGAGGAAGGCGAGTTCAAGGGCAGCTTGGGCAACTTATCAAGACCTAACGCTAAACAAACCAGTAAAACTGAAAAATAACATAAATTTAAATTTTAATATTCAATCACAGAAAGATAAAACACAATGAGAGAAAAGCCGTTAGGGTCTGTCCATGCAAAGGGTGGCTTTATGCATCTGTGGACCCATCTGAACTTCTAGCAGAAGACGAAGATCATGCAAAGATACACTAGTTAGGCAGCTTCATTGTAGAGAAAGGGAAGATCATAGAAGTTCAAAGCAGCAGAGAGGATGTGAGCATAAGATGCCAGATGCCAGGATGTGCTCCCCACAGGCCCAGCTCGCTGACCAACATCCCCAGACGGCAAACTAAGGAGCAAGAGAATACAGGAGAGAGAAAGAAGGCAGATGCAGGGCACCTGGCCTGCCCTCGGGGAGAAAAAGCTGCTGGTGTCCAATGCCATGGGAGGAGAGGCAAGCATAGTGCAGCTATGCAAGGTCAAGCTGTGCAAAAGAAGGGGGAGGATGAAGGGCACGTGGAACGGGGAGGCGAGGGGCAGCCAGCAGACAACAGCCAGCTCCGAGACTGCAGATGGTGGGATGGGGGCCACACACAGCCAGGCACCAGGCAGTCACCAGGTGCCAATCTACAGGAAGACGCCCTTGTATGGTAAAGGGAGAGCCAGGCTTGTAGCCCACCACTCCAGGTATCTCTTCAGAAGAGAAGCTTGATGGAACAGACATGAGTGGAAGCCTCTGATGGAGAACAGAAGGGTGTGATCAGTGCAAGCATATGCTGTTTGTTACTGAGTGTGAATTAACACATGACTCAGGATAGTCAGCTTTTAAAATATAGCCAAAAACTCTGCTCCCAAATGGGTCAAACTATGCAAATGGGGATATGTTGACATATAGTCATGCACCAAGAGTCTATTTCCACATGATTACATTCTGCACCCAAGGCTATGTCTCGTGAGCAGGAAAATTCCTTGTTTTTAAGCAGGTTGAGAAAATTGGCATCAGTTCACATTTAAGTTTTGCAGGGGGCTGGATGTGCCAGAAGTCATAAAGGACAACACGGGGATGAGGTGGGGGGTAGTACCAAGCTGCAGGACTTACATTAAACATGCTGAGCCTGTTAGTCTCACAGAGGTCACATGTGTCTATAAGATGCTGCACCCTGGGGAGTGTCAGCTAACAAGCCCTCACTGAGAGATGGATGAGTATTAATGCCTCCTCTTGACTGTGATGAAGATGGACTAAGTAGCCTACACAGATTTGTACGTAAAACCTCTCCTGGCTTTTGCTTTGCCTTCACTGGCCTCTGTGTCTTGGAGATCCCCTATCATAGTAGAGCAAACACAGTTTTATTCTTTTTGGTCATTATCCAGGGAGCAGGAAGAAAGGATGGCTGATGTAGGAGGGAACTGAAACAGCAAGAGTGTGTGAGGTGCGCAAGGACGCTACCAGCCGAAGAGAGCAGACACAGCCCATGGCTTTGTAAATGATTCAGAAAGTGTACAAAATACACTGAGAATGCACACTCTCCTGGGAAAGAATTTACCCCACCAGGGTAACAAAGCTGCAAGCAGTTTGGTTTGGGCTTGTGTGCTTTTCATTCCAAAACGCTGAGCCCCTCCACGGCTCTCAGACAGGAGATGGCCCAAGTTTAGGAAAATGGATATTCTTGTAAATACAAGACAAACAGGAAGGCTGTGGAATCTGATGCTTAATCAAAGCCTACGGAACTGCGCAGAGCACCCGGAGCGCATCTCCGTCAGCATAACTCACACTTCTCTGCCCCACGCCTACAGTTGGAGACCGGCAGATCTCCTGCAGGGATTGCTTTCTTGGCTGCAGACGTGACCACAGTACTGTCCTTAAATCCCTGGCAACAAGGGTCTACTGCAGACCACAGCACACAGCTAGCTCTTCTCTGTGTGTCAGCCACTAGCGCCTCAGAGGACTGGAAGACGATTTCAGAATTAAGTCACTGTGTCTTAATGCCAGACACGAGAGCCTGCCAGGATTCGTGCAGCAGAAGCATCCACAGTTATGAAGCCAAGCAAGGGTAAAAACTTCTTCCTCCGGGTGGACCCTGGCTAGGTACACGGTGCTGGCAGAGAATGATGGAAATACGGAATCCCGAAAGGCATTCCAAGTGCTTCACAATTAACACCAAGAAGTATCATGACAAAACGTGTTTCTTTTGGTTTGTGGCAAAGTCTCTAACGAATAGCTAAACAGTCACAGAACACTGCAAGGGTAGGAGAGGAGGGATAAAGAGAAGGACTTTATGACCTACCAGTTTATAACTTAAAATGCGAAGGCACATTTAACTTTGGAGAAAAGCTATAAAGCGCCTTCGGAAAAATACGAAGATAGGAAACCAAGTGGGGAAAGAAAGAACGGGTCAAGAACAGGAGTCATCAGAACTGGTTTTCCAGCTGAACAAGGTCTGAAGCCAGGCTTGAAGGGAAGAAGAAAAAGGGAGTTGGGTGCAGAAATACATGGAGACAAGCAATAAGCCATGCTTTTAAGGTCATCCAGGCTTGGCTGCTCGTGCCTATAGTTCCAGTTGCTTCAGGAGGCAGAGGCAGGAGGATGTCTTGAGTAAGTTAGAGGTCAACTTGTGCAACATAGCAAGACTGTCTCAAAAATAAAAATATAAAGAAATGACACATATATTTCTCTTAAAATTTTTCTTGGTGCCCATTAGTTTTATAAAATATCCGATTTCATTACAGTATTTTATGCATATGTATTACATATATTTTAATCATATCCACTTCCCCTATCACCTCCCCCTACATCCATTCCCCTCCTATTGCCTAATAATATCACAGATTCCTTTCTACTTTTCATGCCATCTTTTTTCCTCTGCATAGCAAAGAAATCATTCAATACTTGCTGAGTCTAGTTTTACTTTGCTCAGTGTAATGATCTCCAGTTCCATCCATTTTCCTGCAAATGACCCAATTTCATGCTTCTCTACAGCTGAATAACACTCCTCGGAGCACACACACACCACATCTGCTTTGTCTGTTCATCTGTCCTTGTGTCCCTAGGCTGGCTCTGTGTCTTGGTGATGGTGAACTGGATTGCAAGAAGCAGGCGCATGAGGCTTCCCTACAGTGAACTGACATTAGTGCCTTCCAAAACATGGAGGAGCTGCATCAGAGGCCAATCCTAGCTGTAGACACTGAGAACCTCCAAACTCACTTCCATAGCGGCTATCCTAAGTCACTTCTCACCAGCAGTGTGGAAGGACTTTCCCCCCACATCCTTGCATTTATTATTTTGTGTACTCTTGATGATAAATCCCCAATGTAGTTTTGGTTTGAATTTCCCTAGTAGTTAAAGATGTTGAACATTTTTTCACATAATTTTGGCCAGTCGAATGTCTTTTTAAAACAATGTTTGTTCAATTCATCCACCCATTTATTGGTTGGGCTAATTTTTTTTTTAATGTTACTTTTTCATGTTCTTTGTTTCAGGCATTAGTCCTCCGCTGGAAGAGCAGCAGACAAGATTTCCTCCCATCCTGTAGGCTGTCTCTTCACTCTGTTAGTTGTTTTCCCTGGTGTACAGGAAGCTTTTAATTTTATGTGGCCCCCACGTATTGATTTGTGCTATTATTCCTCATACTATTAGAGCCTACCCAGGCCTTGTGTCTTTGGCTTCAAATGCTTCCCTTATGTTTTCTTCTAGCAGTTTCAAAGTTAGAGGTCTTTATCTAGGTCTTTGAAGCATTCTGAATTGATGTTCATACAGGGTGAGAAATAGGGATCTAGTTTCAATCTTCTACATATGGATATCTAGTTTTCCTATATCCCTTATAATAGAGACTGTCATTTCTCCAACATATTTTTGTTGATCTTTTGTCAAGATTCAGAAGGCTGTAATTATGTAGGTTTGTGTCTGTGTCCTACATTCTACTGTTAGTCCATGTGTCTATTTTTGTGTCAGCACCATGCTGTCTTTGATACTATGGCTTTGTAGTATAATTTGAAACCAGGTATTGCGATGCCTCCAACCTTGCTTTCTTCGCTCAGATTGCTTTGGTTATTTCTAGGGCTTTTGTGCTGCCACAAGAATTTTAGAATTATCTTCCTGATTTCTTTCTCAACGAGTTCATTCTGGCATATGGAAAAATTGTTGATTTTCCAATACTGACTTTCAATCATAGGTACACAATTTCAGGGTGCACATTTGCTCATTGTCTTGGTTTTATTTTTAAGCTTTTCATTTTATTTTATGAAAACACCTATAGTAAGAGTACCCCTCTGCAGATCTCCCAGAGGCTCTCAGCATTCTGACAACAGGAGCAGGGAAACTGCCTGGGATGCTCCATAGCTGTGTCCAGGCAGCATAGGCATGAAGGGTACAAGTGCTACATGGCAGTGAGAAAACCAGGAACAGCTCCGAATCATGTGCCCAGACAGAGCTTCAATTCATTGGCAAGAGTTCTTTTGACACAGTGCATTTTGTATCTCTATCAACCCCCCTCCCCCACTGTATCAGGACCATGTAGAGTCACTTAGAGATCAACTGTGAAGTCACTGACACAGATTTTCACCATCACTATTAACTTACATACCACTACTATTGATCCTGATCAGTCAGCTTCATGGGATTAAGAAATGCAAAGGACAATAAACAGGAGTGCGTTTTAGCACTCCTGTCTGTACATGAGTGGGCCATGGAGATGTGGCCCTGGCCCTTCCTCTCCAGCCCTGTTCTCTGAATCTGTTTCCCGGCTGCCATGACCTGAGCTGCTCTGCTCCTCTGCCCCTCCCATAACGATGTTGCTGCCCAGGAGCCAGCTGACATCCTTTTGTGGTCTACCTCACAACTCGCCCATGTTTCAGTAATTAACACACCACGGCTTCACACTCGTGAGCTCAGGGAGACTGCACTCCAAGATGATGCCCCGCCAGGGCCTGGATGGACAGGGGGGTGCCCAGCTCTCAGGAGGCTGCAGTGTGCAGGAGGCAGCGACCCTGGGTAGCAGGTGGCATCTTCAGGTGCTCCTTCCAGCCCACAGAGAGCCGCTGCTCTGCTTGTGAAATGGTGGCATCCCTAACCCTGATGCTAGGCGAGGAAGTGTGGCAAGAAGGAGAAACACAAGTCGAAGAGGAGCCAGGATTTTCTCCTCCCACTGGTCTTGCGTACACTGCTCTTTTTGTTTACCCAGCTTAAGTGATCCCCTGAGTGTGCTCTTTATGCAAGCTATGCAACGCACTATGCAATGGAGAGATCAGCTCTTGGTCGACTCTGATTTGGTAGCTAAAACTAAGCAAACCAATACGTTACTCTCCAGCTCATAAACCACCAAGTTTAGTCCTCGATCAATTGCTGATGAGCTCACTCCTTATGACTTGCCTTTCTCCTTAAAAGCTGAGCACCACAGGCCTGGCAGGCAGTGTGGGGAGCTCCAGGAGTGGGGAGGTGGACATAAAAGAAGGCTTCGGGTACAAGCTGTGCTGATAAACATCGATTATCTAGTACCTGATTAACCAGCAGTTCACAGAGCTCCTGTAGTCCAAACAGTTTATAACCTTTTCTCACTTTAAAAAGATCAAAGTAATAACTTAATAGACAAAGAATATCATTTGCTTATCAGTTGTTTGATTAATTCTGCCAATATGTTATGTGTAAGACTGCTTACACAAAAAAGCAGGAAATGACACATGTGGGTTAAGGAAGTGGAGAGATTGGAATGTGGTACTTCTGATAGGAATATAAAATGGCACAGCCCTGTAGGACTATAGCCACCCCTTAAAAGGTTAAGCCCAAACTATCACAGGACCTGACAATTCCTCTTCTGGGCAGAGACCCAAAAGAACAGAAAGCAGGAGCCCCAGTGGCTATTTGCAGATCCATGCTTGGGGTAGCAGCAGCCGTGGACAGGTAGACCGACAAGGGCAGTGTAGAGTCACAGTGGAGTACTACTCAGCCTGACAAGGAAGGGCATTCAATTCTGACACATGCTATTTCACAGATGACGCTTGAGGACACTATTCTTGGTGAAATAAGCCAATCGCAAAAAGATAAATACCACTCGATTGGGCCAGAGCTCCTCAGAGTAGTCACATTCAGAGGCAAAGCAGAAGGGAGCTTGGCGGGGTGCAGGTAGAAAGACTGGGAAATCATCACCAGGCACAACGCTGAGAAGTACTTAGTTCTGTATACTTAAAAATGGTCAAGGTTCAGTGGTCTAAGTGCCTGGCTGATAAGCGCAAGGACCTGAGTTTGATCCCTGGTACTGCATGCCATGCCAGCCTCCCAGTGAGCTGACCACTGAAACTGGGTGTGGTGGCGCATCCTGAAAACCCAGCACTGGGGAGGCTGAAACAGGAGGATTACTACAAGTCCAAGCTGCATAGCAAGACCCTGCACCAAATACATATATTTTTAAAAAATGGTCAAAACAAGTTTATAGCTATTTCATCACAATTCTAAAACATACAGGGCTTACATCAGATCCTGTCCTAACTTCTTTGCAAAAGTCCATCCCTTTGGTCTTCTCCACAGCCCTCTGAGGTAGCTCTGCCCTCACCCTCATCATCTGTACTCCGGAGTCACACAGCTGGCCAGAGGCAGGGATAAGATGAAAAGGCAGGCACCAGCTCCACCACAGTGTGCCTGGAGGACCCTGCCCTCTACACCGATGCAGAACACACCTGGCTGCCCACATCACGGGAGGAACCCAAAGACACCAGCACATCTGACCTCCACATGAGGGACTCACCAGACTGACATCGCACATCAAGTTCACCTGTGTCATCTCACAGAGCCGGAGCTTCAAATTAGAAACAGCAGCTCCCTAGTCTAATTCTCTTTTCAAGATAGAACTACTGCTGTTCAATTGCACCAGAGAAGATGAAAGCTTTCTTTCTTATATTTCCTATACTTATATCTTGTATTCCTGAAAAATGCATATTATACATACATATATATATATATATATATGTGTGTGTGTGTGTATATATATATATATATATATATATATATATAATTTTTTTCAGTACTGGAGATTGAGTCTAGGGTCTTTATATTGCATTACATCCCCAGACTATTTTATCAGAAAGGGTCTCAAAAATTGCCTCTGCTACATTCTAATGCGCAGTCCTCCTGCCTCAGCCTCCCACGGTATTGTGATCAAAGGTATGTACCAGCACACCTGGGGACCCTAGCTTTATTTGTTTCCCTTCCATTTAGCTCTCTTGTTCTCTAGTTCCCCTGGATCTGGAACCGTTTGTTGGCTTTTGTCTTTCTCGATCTTATGTTTTTGAGGATTTCGAACCGGCGATTTCAGTGTAGAACACCCACAAATTTAGATCTGTCTGATGTGATCCAAGTTATGGAAGTGAGAGCCAGGAAATGGTGAAGATCCACCTTACACACTTGAGCACACAACACACAACCTGAGCTACGTGATCCAACAGCACCGATGCCCATTTGTCTCAAGATGGACAGAGCTAACCGAAGTTGCTTGGTCAAGATGTTTCAGGCAGGCTTTTCCACTTGTGGAGAGAACCCTTGAAACAATATATTCTTTTCCTTATCAGTTTCCACCTATTGATTCTATAAATTTAGCACTTCTACTGTTGTAAGGGGGAACCTTCCCTCCTCCCTCTCATTTCCATCCGTTTAGAAGTGTAGATTTTATATTTAGTCCTCCTACATTCAAATTATAAGGGGATTAAAAATCACCAGGACTTTGAAATAGCGTCAAGAGAGCATTCAGTGTCTCATAAAACCAGTCTAGAACGTGACTGACCGTTGTGCTCACGTCATTGTCATCATAGCTGAACAGCTGCTCCTCAACAGAAAACCTGGGATGCATCTCAGGAATGCATGACATGCCTGGCCCACAGGAGCTGTGAGTGTGATCATGGCCTGATTTGGAACTCCTGATCTCCCCTCAGCCTTGCTGGAGAGACCTTGCTATTTACAGGAGGAGAAAACTACCCCAAGAGCTACAAACCTGCTCAGGGTGCTGCCACCAGCTGACCTGGAGTGTAGCGTGCGGAATCTAAGACCTGCGCTCACTGCACAGCCAACTCTGTTCTCCCAGGTGGGGCAGAAGGATGAAGCACACAGATCCATCAAGACCTTTGCTCCCATCCACTTCCTGGGCCAGATAACTCCTCAACCCAAATGAGCTTCTCTAGCCAGTACAGGACTGAAAGCGCTAGAATTATTAATGTGTTCCTGTGCTCACTTACAGTAGCTTGTGGCCCTGGCCTTCTTGCTGGGCTGATGGCTGTCAAGCCTTCCAGAGGTGATTTTCTACTAGGATACAAGGAAACTTATGAAGTTCTTGCTGCACATCTCCTGAGACCCGAGCACAGCTAATGCAATCTTCATCCCTGCTATTGCATGCCTGGGGGAACTGAGGACAGGACAGAAGGAAGAGGGCTGACAACTGAACAGGGATTGGGGCTGCTTTCACCCTCCTCATGAGACACGGATGGGAGCTATGCAGCCAGGTGTGTTGACACCCACTCTGTGGCTCTCGCTGTACCCCATGGCCAGTTCCCCGGTGTGAGAAAGGTTGGCTTCCCATCCCTCCCCATAGCACACAGAGCTTACTTATTCACAACTATAGCTCTTTGGAGTTAAGTCAATTCATGAACTGTATTATGACCACAACTATAAATGTTACAGCCTAGTTTTATTACTGTGAAACTTTTCCATTCAAAGAAATGAGATCAGACTACTCATGGAAGTTTAAAAGGCCTCTCCTGAAGCACACTATCCTGAATGGAAGAATAGAAATAAATTAAAACAACAATTCTTAAACATAAGAAACATAGGTGCTAGATCATCAGTGAAGAGCTTATAGCCCTACGCCCTGCTCTGCATGTGCGTGTGGGGAGTACCGAGGCTTGAACCTCCGACGCCACGCTGCAACCCAGCCCTTTGCTTCACAAGTCACTGATAACTTCTACACGAGTCGCTCAGGCTAGCCTTCACGTTTGATCCTCCTGCCTTAGCTTCCTGAGGAGCCAGGACCATGGAGTCAGGCTTCAGTCAGTTTTTGTAGCTGCCTACACCTATTCCAAAGGCTTTAGACAACTTGGGATCGATGTCTCACCTGGAGGCAGGGACCTATTGCAGACAGGAGTGCCAGTGCAGCACCTCTGAGGGATCCGGACTTGGCTCCCCGTTTCTCACTGTTCCTCCCCGTACCTGCGGCTTGTCCCTAGCCAGTGTGTGTGTGCGTGTGTGTGTGTGTGGGGGGGGTGCTTATCACTCTATTCTGTGGGCAGAACAGCCTTTCCTGAAAGGCGGCGTTACCTAAGGAAAGCTCAGTGCCACTGCTATTGCCACGGGCCTGACTTCCATGCTGTGGCTCCCACTCGACGCCAGGCTCCCGTGGCCCCCTATGATGACGGCACACCGGGCTTCCTCATCCCTACCTCCTCAGCAAGGCAACGTTGTTTCCTCCTCTTCTTTTTGTTTTCATATGGTGAATGGAGCCCAAGCCTTCACACCGAGCTACCTTTTAGCCCTTTTTTATTTTCTAATTTTTAATTTTGAAACAAGGTCTTGTTAAGTGACAAAATGGTGCCCAGGCTGGGCTCAAACTTGTAATCCTCCTGGCTCAGCTTCCCA
>PVKN010039929.1:0-10798 GCA_004027915.1 Capromys pilorides
CCAAGGGCACAGAGCTGGACCATGTGAGCTTCATCACTCCACTTAGATTGGTACATCAGTTTGAAATTATAAACTGTTTATTTCTGGAATTTCTTAGGCTCAGATGACAGGTAACTAAAACTGCAAAGATCAAAACTGCAGAGGAGAAGGCTGCCGAGCCTCAGCAGCACGCTGTGCTGCAGCTTGCTCATGAGGCTGGCATATCTGCTCTGAGGTACAAGTTCTTAGAGGAGACTTGGATTAAGTCAAACATTAGAAGCAGTGGGGCTGAAGTGATGGCTTCGTAGTAGAGCACCTGCCTGGCATGTGCAAGACCCTGGCTTCAATCTTCATTAACAACAACAGAAGCAATTAATAAGAAAGAGAACACTGCATAAAATGCTTTCTCTGTGGTTGTTAAAGCACATGTAGCATCCACATGCATGCACATCACGTGTGCACAGGAGCAGCACCTTGCAAAGTAGGCATGGCATGTGCCAAGCCACAGACCAGGCGGCTGTGCCTCAGCCCCAGCCAGGTCTTTGAGGGATGTCAGTTTAGATGACTCAGGTCAGGAGATGCTCTTTCTGGAGTGTCCAGATAATTGCACTTTTCTCTGCTGCAGAGACACAGCCCCTGGATCCTTAATAAATGTCAAGCAGTACCAGAGTAATAATCATATTTTCAACAATAATGACAAACAACTGGGGCTCCGCGTGGGTGTGGAGGGACCAGATCACCACAGCGCAATTCATCTCTTGTTAAATTCACTCACATATTAATTTCTAAGATGAACTGTGGTTTCTAATTTGTCTTTTTTGAACTGTGATGTTTTTATTAAATTCAATCATCATGAGTACATGGGATATGGAGAATGACTACTTGAAAAAAAAAAAAAAGGAAAAAGGAAAACCACACTATAGTGTAGTGGAGGACAAGAGCTTCAAAAATGCAGGTCGCAACCTTTCCTCACGAAGGCTGCTCCTCGGCTCCCAGTGCAGGGCCACATCTGTCCTTTGTGTTACTCAGAGGGGTGGGCTGTGCCCTCACAATGACCTTTCCCCTACTTGTCATCCTCACTGTCACTATGACCATCTGTCTCCATTGTGTGTCTAGCTCATAATCCTCACAAGTCATGCCCCTGTTCCTCAGAACAAAACTACATCAGGAAATGGGACCTCTGAAGAGGTGATTAGGCTTCAGTGAGGCTGTTAGGGGTTCCCTCCAATCGGACTGGGGTTCTTAGAAGAAGACAAAGAGACAAAAGAAGAAGGAGCTATCTGCAAACCGAGATGAAGATGAAAGAGCAGCTAAAAGAAGCCGGCCCACCCTTCCAACACTTCCTTCCTAGACCTTCAGTCTCCAGGACTGAGAGAAAATGTATGTCTGTTGTCTTAGCTGCCCAGTACAATAGCAGCCTGAGGAGATTTACTTAGATTGGAGATCCCCTATCCAAAATGCTAGGGAACAGAAGTGTTTGGCATGGTTAGTGTTTTAAATTTTGGAATATTTGCATAAATGACAGATAGTGCATATCTTGGAGATGTCTCCAGTACGCAAACACAAGACACATTATCCACACAACCTGTGATTTGACACTATATTTGCAGTGCCTATGTCCTACATGTTGCCTGTCACATGCAGTCCAGAGTGGAAGCTGCACTTGTGGCTGCCATGATGGCGCTCAAAAAGTGTCAGATTTTGGAGCAGTTTGGATTTCAGACTTTTTGGTTAGGGAAGCTCAACCTGGACTGATGTGACTATCAGACAATGCTTGGTATGGAAACATTTGGACACCACAGCTGACATTCCACACAAAAAAAAGAAAACTGGGGTTCATGGGTACAATTCCTTCTTTAGTTAAGGAGACCAACAAAGCCACATTATAAACTACCACAGGAGGAAGTGAATTTGGGGATGCAGTCCAGGTTACTCCATTATAACTGATCTGAGTCTTCCCTGGATTGTGTGGAACCCAGCAATGTCTTTTGACCAGGACCATGGTGTCATTGGATATGATCACTGAAACCTCACAGTCAGGGTGGCACTGGGGAAGGGAGGAGCAAGGGAAGCTGCCAGGCTAGGGCATCTGCCTGGTTCCCATGGGTCACTTTGGTTCACCTGGTTCCAGCATTGCTGGTTGGGGAGGTATGAGAATTCTCTGTCCCCTCCTGTCCTGGTGCACCCAGGGAGCTAAACATGGCTTTGATACTTAAGTCTTAATACCCTAGAGTTGGCTTTCTTCTATTACTATTTGTTCTGGTCTTATTTCTTGCTTTTATTGTGTTCAGTCTCATCTAATGGAAACCTAAACTCTTTGGAGAATACATAAGAATATAAATAAACACATGAAATGAGATAGTCTGGCTATGCTCCTCCAGTAATTCTGAGCCAGCCACTGGCCCACAAAGCAGAGGTCAGGACCAACTGTCCCTCTGCATCCCTCAGCCATCTGGCCTCAGACCTCAGTTCTCCTCCTCCTCTAAATGTCAAGTCAAACTCTTCCAAACCCTCCCCTGGTCCTCTCTCTTCTGACACCCTCCTGTCCCATCATGGCTGTTTCACTTGCAGGCCAGGACAGTCCATGTCCACCACTTGTCAGTATCCCCAGCCTTAACCTGAGGCCATGGATACAGGAGACACTGGAGGAGAATGCTCAATAGAGAGATAGAAACAAAGCAGCAGATGGGGTCCAAGGCAGAAAGGGATGCTTAGGTCCCCTGCAGGATGTGAGTTGGGGCTTGGAAGTGGGGTCCACCTCCTCCTGGCCTATTCCTTCCTCTGCCTCTCTCAGTGCTCAGCAAAGAGGTCATTCCTAAGCCAGGCTTGGCACAGCTGATCCTCTCTGAGATCCTGCAAGGCAGCAGGGGCTACTTCTTCCTGTCAGCCACTACCACTTCCCCTTACCACCGGCAATACCTGGCTGATCATGTTTCCTTTGGGTTACTTGGCTCCTATAACATCTTTCCATGTGTTCACCTTGCTTGCCGTCTGCCACCCACCAAGTGTGGAGGAGCTGTTTTCCTCTCAGGTTCAGCTGTCATCTGAACCCATACGCAGATCCTAGGAGCACAGCCCAGGCCTCAAGATTCACCTCACCCAGGCTTATTCAATGGCTTTGACTCAGGGACTTCAGTTTCCTCACTTCATCCCTTCATCAGGCTCCCATATTAGTTGATAAATTAGCACAAGAACTCCATGTCTTGCCCTGGGGCCCCCTCATCTCTGGACTCCACAGCTTCTTCCTACTCCCAACCCCCATAGTCAGTCTCTGTTCCTTTTCTTTGTCAGCCAACGGCCACGTTTACATCCATCCCCCACCCACCACGGCAAAAATGAACAAACCTCCCAACTTTGTGTTCTGAGACTTTGAAAGACTTTTTTAATTAACCAAAATGGTTTCTCATAATAGATGTGTCCCAGGGCGAGCGCGTGCTGCCATCACGCGACAGGCGCCCGGCGGCCAGGCTGTGAGCGGGCGGGCGCCTAGCGGGCTGTGAGTGGCAGCAGCGCCTCAGGAGGGCCCCAGCCCGTGTCTGCACTCCACGACCATCTGCCGTCTCATCACTCAGATAGTTGCGGAGGCCTCTGTCTTTCGCCATGCGATCGCATATTTTGCCTTGATGAATATGGCCAAAGTTCCAGATATTTAAATTTAGAGAAACAATGAAAATTTTACCCATAAATCATTAAGTTTTTAGAAATTGGAAATATTACCTTGGTTGTCCCTACCACAACCTCAATTTGCAGAGACCATGCATCCTTCACCTTAGAAAACCCCATATACAAAACCGGTACCTCCAGTAGATTCCCAGGTATAATTACCCTTGAAATCAGGGCACTAAATTTCATTATCCAAAGCATGTGGCTCAGCAGTCCTTTAAATCACCAAGGCCCTAAGTTAACTTTCAATCTGCTTTAAGTTACAGAATCTTCTTCATACACATGTCTTTGTTGTAAAAACCATCTACTGTATGTCCTGGGGTCAGGGCACTAGAAGGATGCCTGAAATTAGGGGCTACAGGTTACTCATCTTTATGTTCTTAGTGAGCAAGGCCATGCCACTCAATAAACTCATGCGCTGCTGAACTGCATATAGAAAAGCGTTTGTGTAGATTAAAATATTGTGAGTTGAACTATAGACTTGAGCCTTAAGTAAGCTGAAATGCTCCTCTGTGATGGTAATGGTAACTAGCCTGAATGTACAATGAAACAGGTCACCAAAGAGAGAAGGATGAAAGGATAGGAAGAGGCGAACATGTCCAGTCCATCCATCCAAAGGCAACATCTCAGTTTGGGTAAAACTCTTCAGAAAAGGGACTGAATATCTTTGCCAAGGATCCTTCAAGGCATGACTGACAGGGTGTACCCTTTGATGAGTAACAGGACCCTACGAGGAAGACACCCATGGTATGGTCCTAGTATATCTACTAGGTATGGCCCATTGCCCAAAGCAAGTCAGCTGTACTTACATGTTTCATAAGGCCAAATGAGCAAAAGAACAAAGAGGTGACTTT
Organism: Capromys pilorides; assembly: GCA_004027915.1. Lineage (NCBI taxonomy): Eukaryota > Metazoa > Chordata > Mammalia > Rodentia > Capromyidae > Capromys > Capromys pilorides. Next base: position 4,497 of record PVKN010039929.1, read on the forward strand.
CCACCTCTTGTAGTGGAACACTGTCATAGGCATCCCTCAGGGAGGCTACAGATGAAGAGTGCGGAGAGCAGGGTGAAGGACCACAGGCCGGCGTGCTGGGAAGTCACTGCTGCTACCAGTCACTCAGAGTGTGACCTGTGAAGCCAAGTCATGCTGCAGCAGCCCACATGGTAAAATAAGACATAGGGACCAATGCTCAAAAAGAAAATTCTAGTTGAGAAAATCTTCTCTGCTAAGGGAAGCGGATGTTTGCTGCACATCTGATCAGCATCATCTAATTTTAGTTGCCCAGTCCCTTGGCTGTCCTGAAGTTTCCCCAGTGGACTAAAGGACTTCACTTTGGGCAAAGGACGACAGGCCATTTGGAAAATTCATACTTCAGCTGGATGTTTTATAGCCAGACTTAACTTTGGTCCTTTTGAAGGAATGAGACAATCTCTATTTCTCTGTCTCTCTGTGTCTTTGTGTCTCTGTCTGTCTGACTGCCTGTCTGTCTCTCTCTCTCTCTCTCTGACTTCCCTCTCCCTCCCCTCCCTCCCCCCTCTTTATCCCTCCTGCCTCCTTCCCTCAAACCTTTGTGTTCTCTTTGTATTTATCTGAAAGCCTGCCCCAGCACCAACCATTCCTGGAAAAATCTTCCAAGAGGAGGTTGTGGAATTGGCTCCTCAGTGATGTCAGAGGACCATAGCTCAGTTCTCCGGAGGCAGCAGAATGGAACAGTCTCCATGAGTGATGATAAGGGAGGAAACCCTGGGCTCTGGACTGTCTGCTGTGATGAACGATGGCCCTTCCAGGATGCCATCAGGGTGGCTCCAAGAATGAAAGCTTTGGGGCCTTGAGTGTGGTGGCGTCTCTCTCAGGGCACATCTTTCCCAGCGGGTGTAGGGGGACTCTGTAATGCTTCAGGTAGGCTTTAATCTAAGGGGGTTGCTGCCTTGGCAGTGCCACATGCTGGCCCCAGCTATAATGTTTCTGAAAACCAAAGGGCTGTCTGAGGAAAGCAGGAAAAAAATCTAAACATGGACCAAAGGTGGTGGGACCATAAGTTTAATCAGAGCAGTTTTTCCTTCTGGAATAGGGACGGTTCCACTGACCTGCTTCCAGTAGGGCACGATCACATTACCTAAACCTTGCTGACAGCAAACATATGTGAAAACATTGCCCTAGAATATCTGCAAAGGGAGAGTTCGGCTGGAGAGCTACAACTGGGGGTGGGTTTGAGCAGTTTTTTCAGTTGTGATATTTTTAGTGCAAAGAACACAACATAAATGAACACATTAAATTTAAAGATCAAACAAGGAAAGAAACACGAAGCAGAGCACCAAATGCACCAAGTGCGCACTTGTGTCCTGCGGTCCACAGCCTCCCCTGGACGCAAGCGCTGAGCAGCAGATCGGAACTTTAATATCCACCTCTCACAGCAACAATGACTGCTTTATTGAAGAAGAAGGAGAAAAAAAACAAAAACTATGTTGCTCTAAGCAGTTTTGAAATGAATATCTGATTCAAAACTTCCCCTGTGCATATAATCGCATGCTAATTTACATTTTAATTACTTCCTAAGAAATCAGAAGCATTTGTTGACAGTAGAACATAATGTCAACTTCACGGTGCACTGTTGGTGGATGCTTAATGAACTTAATTAGATAATTAGTGATGTTAATTATCTTTCTATTATGAAGATAAAGATGTCTCACAAATGATGCACTTGGTAAAGAAACATCATTAAAAGCATCAGTGTTTGCTTTGTTCATTTGCATCTATTTTTCAAACTCCTGTAACAGGCTTGTGATAGACTAGTGACACTTTAGATTTTCTTAAAACAGAGAAAGAAGGAGCCCGTTTTCCATCAGCCTGCCACTGTCCTGCCCTCTCCAGATTCTAACACAGCTATGAACACTGTCAGGGAAACCGATTATGTCTACAAGACCTCCACCATGAGAAACTGCCATGCGAGGACCTTTTGATCAACCAGAGACCATGTATGTGATGCTGGTTTCATAAGATCATAATAGGCCTGAGAATTTCCATCACCTAGTGTCATCACAGCTGTCCTAGCATCACAGAACCATGCATGGCTGGCTTGTCTGTAACAGTGCTGGTGCAAACCAACCATGTTGCCAATCCTGTATAAAAACATAGTTTACAGGCATAGTGTGTGAGAATGGGGAGACACAGCTGAGCGGCTGGTGCGTGTATCTACTGCATTGTACTTGTTGTAGCTGCTTTGCAGCAAGTGCCTTCTATGACTGTAGCAAGTATCCTGGAAACAGGACTTGATGGCAGGCTGGCAGCGGCCTGGCAGAACCCATGTTTGCTGTGTTTCCTGACTGGACACTTGATTTAGCCTCTATTGATGGTGGCCCTAGGAGCAGAAAGCTGTGCCGCATACATGTCACAGAACCCACATGTTTACAGCCTTGCACAAACATGTTGCTCACAGGCAAACAGCAAAACCATCCCATGAAGGAGTGATGCGTTTCTCAGAACACATCCTCAGTAGGCAGCCGGAGACTGTATTGTCCCTGTGTGGTTACGGTATAGAATTCCTTGTTCAATGTGTTCCTTCCCACTAACTCCTCATCAATGTTATGGCTGGGTTTATGGAATAGGTGTGCATGCGTGTGTGTGTGTGTGTGTGTGTGTGTGTGTGTTGGTCAAAGAAAGAGAGGAAACAGCTGAGAGTACAGGCTACTAAAAGAAAATCTAAATAGCTGATTCTCCTCTTCTCCTGACCCCAGCCTGGTGCATTCCGCAGAGCCTTTGGTGTCCTGAAGGGACTCTAGGGGAGGTCTCTTCTGGCATGTGGTGTGTAGTGTCCCAGCACTGCTGTGAGCTCCCACACACACTTCACAGAAGTCACTTAGAAGTGAAAAAGGAAGCCACAGAGAAATAAAAGATAAGTCACTGGATTCATGATAACCCTCTTCCTTCTTGTCCCTGGAATACCTCCAAAACCAGAGCTTAACTAAGTCCCTTTTTACATAGTCCCCACCCCAGCTGCTCCATGGAGAACTCCTAATCCAGGCTGGAGACAGTAGCACTAGTCCAGGGCCACTTGTCACCAGAAAGGCAACAAACAGGAGGACGAAGACTTGGCAGCCTACACAAGTCAGAGCACTGAGACTCAGCCTTGAGAGGGCAGGCTGAGGATGAGTTCGCCTGGTAGCAGCTCACACCATCCGAGCACCAGCTGGGCCTTTCTAATCACTGTCTCTGAGTGCGTGTATTCCTCAACAGTGGCCCTATCTGATTCTTTGCTCATGACTTTTCCCCCATCAAACACCAGGGGCTTCCCAGCAGTGTAGAGCTCTATCCTCAGCACCCAGGTGTGCGGGCTTTCTGAGCTGCTCTGCCTTGGTCTTCACAGGCTTTGCCTCCTCAGCCTGCTCGTCTCTTGATGTATGGGCACAGTGCAGTTTTTCTCCTCACCAGCTGTCATGCATCACAAGCAAGTCACCAGGATTATCCTTTTCACTGGGCCTTCTGCGACTTCCATTTTAGAAGCCTGTATGCACCCTAACCTTCTTCCAAATGTAGGCCACCTACTCCTGGGCCTTTCTCTCAAAAATCACATCCTTCTCCAGGGCAGCAGTCCTCACATGCTCGCAGGCATTACCTTGCATACTAAACTTTTAAGAAAATCATTTGTTACAAGGGCCTCTGGAATTCCAGGTTTTTAAAATTTCCTACAAGTTCTGAAACACCTTTGGCTTTGTCTTTCACAACAAAATGCCCCCCAAAAGTCCAACTTCTGATTCCACAGTTGCGTTTTGGTGTTTCCCACTTTGACTCTCAGTGGAACCTCTCCCTTCTCCTTCCTTTTAAACCCCAGTTTTGCTACTTTCACAAATCTATTCTCACCCCAGTCTCTCATGACCCAAAGAAATGAACTCAAGCTTGGGGTTCCTGAGCCATCACCCTGAAAACAGAGAAGCCCAGAAAGAGGCTGATGGTAGTCATGTTCATTGGCAGGGGACCAGCACAGACAAGCTGCCAAGAAGGACTAGGGACTGACTGCCTGTCATGCCTACAGTGACAGCCACAGCATCCCATGGCTACATGCTGGGTTTCTCTTTTGTAATTTTTATTTACAGCTCTTTTCATGAGCTCTTTAAAGAGAAAGCAAGGCACAGAAATATTTACATATGACATGCTAGGATAGGGTTTCAGAACCATCCAGTGCAGGGAAGGAAGAGGCTAGAAAAGGCAGAGGGAAGGCTGTCTAGAAGTTGGAAATTATTCACGTGACATATAGATGCATTATTACTATTTTCTCTACTTCGGTGGATGTTTGAAAATCTCCAGGATGATCTGAAAGAAGCAATGGGTAAAGCATTGACAGTGGGTGCTCACAGAAGTCACTGCCTTCCATGGGGATCTCACCAAGGCCCATTAATGGGGTTGTCATGGATTTTCTGGTTTTGGTTGGTGTCCTGTCCTCTACCAGGGTGGGATGGTGGGCCTGGCTACAACAGAGTATGGATGGCCATTCTACAGGCACCCTCCCTCACAGGTGTCCTACCTGTCAGATCTCCGAGGCCATCTTCAGAAACTGCCAGAGCCTCGGGAAAAACACCTACCATTCTCCAGTCCTTGCCAGGGCAGAGGCAGAACTGCTCAAACACATCTTTGGAGTTTTAGCAACTCAGGTCTACCAGCCTCCAGCCTCTGATACTTCTAGTCCTTTCTGTGAATTCCCACATAGCCCTGACCTCACTCTGGGGCCATTTCCACAGTCTAGCAAATGCCCTTGAGAAACAGCAACTGGAACCTTGCCCCAGTGTCTTCTGCACTATCCCCACTTCCTCCTCATCTTCTGAAGAGCTGCAGGGAATGTTCCCAGCCACTCCCCTCCTTATCCCATGCCCCCTCTTCTCCCAGCAGCACCCCCACTTCCCTGACCTCCTCTCCTCACTCATTCCAGCCTGGGTGGCCAAGTTTTCCTGCTTGTACTTTGATGTTCACTTCTCTAATCACTGCTGAGATGGCCCCGTTTCCACATGAACCACGCTGTCAGCCAGCCCCCTGAGGCAGGCCCACTCCCTGCCCACAGATCACACCTAGCATGGCCATGATGCTGACCCAGCCTCTATATGCTGGCCCTAGTGCCCACTGGATTGGAGCTCATGTCCTCCTGCCTCCTGTGCTGCAATGTCACTGCCTTCTAGCTCCTTCCTCCAGCCTCACAATCCCAGCATCCAATTCCTGTTTGCAAATGCTTGTTTTGTTCCCATGCCAGCAAATGATGATGTTTCTTATATTTTGGAATAGCTGTAGCTCTGAAGGATAGGTGTGGAGATAGTTCTCAGAATTCCTGGCTACCCCTTCCCAAGACTTCCATAATGCAACTTAACATCCTATATTGCTGTTATATCCACCAAAAGTAAGACACCAACATAGCTGCTGGCATCTTTTCTACTGGTTCATAAGTAGGACATCTGAAATTTCTCTACTCAGCCTGCCATGAGGAGGGCAAGATCCTCTGCTGGAGTGTGCACCATGGGTCTCTCCTGGCAAAGAGTGAGTGTGACCAAACAGCTCCCGTGATGCCCTAAGTTGGCTTTTGGCGGCCTCCAAGGAGCCCAGCCTCTACTCAGAAGGCTGATAGCCATGACCTGCACTGTGCTAAAATGAGTGACTTTCCAGTTCAGTTCCAGAGGGGCCCATGACTGGCCCAAAGAGAAAGGGTGTCTGTCAAAGGCAATAGCATCCATCGAGTCAGCCTCGCCTCCAAGTGGAGTTCACCAGCCAAGAAGAAACATGTTCTAGTGAAACCTACAGCAGGAAGAGGGATGACGGGCCCATCATCATCTGCCTTGCTTCCAGGAACAATTTATCAGGGTGGTGAAGCTGTCAGTGCTGACATGATAAGGAATAACACCACATGAATAATGCTTCTGCCAACACCAACTCCTTTCATTACAAGCCTCTTCTTTCCAGAAGAGAGACAGAAGATGCAAAAACACCAATTTCATGCACTTGTGCCTGAGTAATGTCTCTGTGCTGCTTTTTCCAGATGGCGACCTCCTCACTGGAGGACTAATGATGTGGGCATATTTAGGGAAAAACCAATAACGGAGTCTTTAACCTTCAACAACAAAAAGCATGTTGTACAAAATGTTCCTGGGGATGCATTAGAAAATATCAATTACACTGCTCACTGAGGTGTAATCAGCTGTAATAATCAAAATTAATTTTTAAAAATAATTAAACAGACCCCAGGGCAAATAGTCGACGCTCGCCTTCTATGACATCACAGAGCACACATGGCCCCGAGAAAGCGCGCCTTCTGGCAGCGG
>PVKN010039930.1:0-10802 GCA_004027915.1 Capromys pilorides
TGTTATGGTATGGGTTTTGTCTTACACATTGCTGTCTTCAGAGTTGTTGCAGATTAGATTGCAGATTAATCTAGATTAATTAGATTAGATTGCAGATATCAGCATATAGATTTAGTCAAGGTGGAAATTCTACATATTAATTACTATTTTAAAAAATCTGATTGAAATTCTTAGTAGAGACATCTCAGCCGTCCTGTATATGTACTTGAATGTTTTTCCCCTTTTTGCCTAACTTTTCTCATCTTCCTTGTTTAATCCTCTACCTTTTGTTTTGTAAAATGTGACTATTTCAGGCTTTACTTATGTTAGCGTTCACTATCAATCCTGTTTTTGTTTTGGTTTGATTTGGTTTTTGGTTTTTTGAAACTGGATCTTGCTATAGAGTTGAGAAAATCATTATGTAGAATGTGCTCACCTCGAATTTAGAAGATCCTTCTGCCTTATCCCCCAGTGCTGGCATGTACTACCATGCCTTGATTCACTATCAATCTTATCATCTCAGAGTAATGTGAGAGTATCAATATTATGTAGTTTTTCTTTGGTATATGTAAGACCAATACTATGTCTTTCTGAAATCCAAAGATTGTAATATAGATTTCTGTGCTGTGAAACTTGCAACAGTTTTTTCAGGAACCTTTGCTTTTTTCTTGTCTACGATTCTTCTTACGTTTCAACTAGCATTCTTTAACGGATGTAACATTAATAGATAACTAGTAAACCAATTGTCAAATGTGACATTTAGGTTACATTTTGAAATAAGTGCAATGAGTCTGTTCACAATATTATATGGTTTATTCTTACGTGAATGAAGACCTGGTAACTGAATTCCAGGATAAATTTCTGAATTTCAGATGAAAAAATGTCTTCACATCTACCAGGGTATGTATTTTATACTGTGTTTAGAAGGTTTTTTTTTTTTTTTTTTGGCATTTATCATCAAATGTGTAATTACAATTGTTCATCAGTTGTCATTCATTAGGAGGGTGTATACACTGCCTAACAGTTCAAAGCGAAGCTTCCAAAAACTGAATAAATAGGAGCCAAATTATTGAACTTTTTTCTTTCTTTCATGTCTTTCTGTCATCAAAACAGGCAGTTTTGGAGGAAACCAAGTCTCTAAAGTATCATTATTGTTCTAAACGTCTGAACATGACATCTGTCACTTCTCCATAAATCCTTTCGATTCTGAGGATTAGAATGATAAAGTCCAGCTATGAATACTTTCAGTTTAGATAGGTGTTGTAGGTTGTGTGTTTCTTGAGGCTGAAGGGGAATAGTATAAAAGCAATTCTTTAAATCAACAATGATTAAAAGCCAATCCTTGGGAATTATACTAGGTTGTGGCAGGCCAGGTTGTAAAGGACCCATTGGCTGAATAACAGCATTATTTTTTCTTAAATCTGTAATTAGTCTCCATTTTCCTGACTTCTTTTTAATGACAAATAATGGGGAATTCCAGGGACTTGTTGAGCTTTCTATTTTGCCCTCATTTAATAACACTCGTATTATTTTTTTAAGAGCTGAAAACTTCTCTTTTGTCAAAGGCCATTGCTCCCCCCAAACAGGCTGTTTTGTTAACCACTTAAGTGGGAGGACGAAGTGAAGCTAGGAGAAATGGCCATTACTTTAAATTTGAATTTAAGGCAAGGGTCTTTATCTCCTGGGAAATCGCAAGGATCTGTAAAGTAGCCCCCCACTGAGAAAGCAGATCTCCTCCCCATAAGTTCAATGCAATGTCTTCCACATAGGGTTGTAAATTTCCTCTCTGGCCATCTGGCCCAACGCAGACCAACATATTTTGACTTTGTTGAATATTAGTCATGGTTCCTATTCCTGAAAATGTGACAAAAACAAACATCTTAGGCCACTGACAAGGCCACTCGTTGGAGGATATAATAGAAACATCAGCTCTAGTGTCTGCTAACCCTTTAAAAACCAAGTCTTGAATAGTTATAAATAACTGAGGTCTTTGTCCCAGAAGTGTCTGCCACCATACCGAATAATCAGTGCTTCCAAATCCTCCTTTTCTTTTCCCTGGCATGCTGTTGCCTTTTACATAAGGTAGCAATAGTAACTGAGCAATACTCTGTTTGCTTACTATCTGAAAGGGTACAAGGTAGACATCATCACAAGAATTTCTCCTTCATAATCACTATCTATGACTCCTAATTGTACACAAGCACGTTTGCTAGTAAGGCTACTTTTCCCAATAATCAAACCAACTATATTTTTGGGCATGGGACCAAAAATATTAGTATGAATTTTATATACTCCGTAAGCGGGTTGTAAAAACTGATTTTCTATAGCTACAACGTCTAAGGCTATGCTTCTTGGTGTGGCATGAAAAAGATCTGAGACCTTTAGTTTTGGTTGATTATGGGGTTGTTTAAAGGAAACTTCTGATACCCTGTACTGTTTGTCTCTGGGCCCTGAGGAAAAAGGCCCATTGTCCAGTTTCCCTGCTGTTGTAAATGTTGTCCATTTTTATCAAATTTGAAGCAGCATTCGTTTTCCCAGTATTTTCCCATTTTATATTTTGGACACAGCCCTGGTGGCTTAGTTTTATCTTTACCCCTTTTCTTTCCCTTTTTACAATCCCTTTTCATATGCCCTACTTTGCCACAATTAAAACATTTTGTTAGAGTTTGTTTATATGAAGTTTGTAAAGCGGTGGCCAACAAATTAGCTTTATAAGGCTCAGAACCAATATCTGTACAAGCCTTAATATATTCTTCCAATGAAGCTCCTTGAGCCTTTAATGGGCATATAACCTTTTGACATTCTGAGTTAGCATTTTCAAAAGACAAAGTTTGTAACAACATATCCCAAAGATCAAGTTGTCTGACTGTTTTATCAATTGCCTCCTTGAGTCAAGAGATAAAATCAACGAAGGGCTCATTTTGAGACTGTATTACTTTAGTAAAAGACTTTTGAACTTCTGCTGGATTTTCGACCTTCTCCCATGCTCTGAGACAATATAAATGCATCTGAACAATGTATTAATGTTAGTCTGACTTTTCATGTCCATTTGTGCTTGTCTTATGAAGTTGTGCACCTCATTATTTGGTGCATAAATGCTTACAATTGTTATTTCCTGTTGAAATGTTCCTTTAATCAATATGTAGTAACCTTTGTCTCTTTTGAAGAATTTTGGCTAGCAATACAGTTTCCTTGAAATTATGATAGCTACCGCTTTTTTCAGCGTTTCTTTTGCATGGAACATTTTTTTCCATCTTTTGATTTTTAACCTGTAAAATTTTATTTGAATTAAATGTTTCTTGTATACTGGATGTGATTGGAGTTTTGTTTCTTGATCCATCCTGCTTCTATGTATTTTGATTAGGGATTGGAGACCCTTCATATTGAGAGTTGCCACTGAAAGGTACTGCCTTACTTATTCCTCATGTTGCATTAATTTCCTTTTGCTGATTCCCTTATGTTTTGTTTTGTTCTGTTTCATTTTGCTTAGCTAATCCTACCACATGTATTCATTCTTTTCGATTTATTTGCATTGATAACTTCATTGTTTCTTTTGGGCATATTTTTTTTCTAAAATATTTATTTATTTAATTAATTGATACAGGGTCTTGCTGCACATTTCACACTTGTAGTGAGCCTCCTGCTTCAGCCTTTCCAGCGCTGGGATTACAATGCATAACCACCAGTTTCGGGGCTGGTGGCATATTCTGCGGCCACATAGCTTGCAGTACCAAGGATTGAAATTGGGTCCTTGCACTTGTCAGGCTTGTGCTGCTGAGTTATCTCCCCAGAGAAATATTTTACAATGTGGGTCATGAATTTTTTGGACGTGCTCCATGTAAATATCTTATTTTCTGTCAGCTTTGAAGAATACAGAAGTAGTATATGATATACAGAAACAGCTGATATATTCTTCAAATACATACTAAAGTTGCTGTCTTTTAGGCCTTGAAATACTTTAAGCCCTCCTGACCTTTAAGGCTTGTATTGAGGAGTTTTCTATAATTGTAATGTCTTTACTTTTGCATATGATCTGTTGCCTTTCTCTAACACTGTCACTTAACTGTGTACTTACTTCCTTCTCTAAATTTGCGAAGTATTCTGGCATCATTCCTTTGAACAGATTTTTATGACATTTGTGTTATTTTCTGATTTTTAACTCATTTCTGTTTACCTTAGTCTTCTCTCATCTAGCAGCTATTGGGTTTATTTTTTCATGTTCTCTTGTTGCTTTTTTTGGTGTCTTTGAGTAGTTGGTCTTTGAAAGTGTCATCGTGTTCTAGTTCTAAAATTTTGTCCTCACATTGGTTACTTCTGCTGTTCATACCTAAATATAATTTTTAAATTAATTTTATTTAAACTCTTAATATACATAATGATCACATCCATCATGTCAATATACTTTTTATTTTATTTTTTTAATGGCTGGCTCAGCCTTCCGCGGGGGTGGAGCTGGCGCAGAATGTATTTCCAGGGATCAAACTGTGGTTCCTGTGGTTGCCCAAGCTTGCCTAACCAGGTGATTTAGACCACTGAGCCATCTTGCCGGCTCTAATATTTAATTACCTGCATTTCTTTTTCTTTTCATTTTATGTACTTGTTACAGGGTGTCATTATGCAGCTCAGACTCATAATGATCCTCCTGATTTCAACCTTCCCAGTGCTGAGATTACAGATGTGAACCACCACTCCCAGACTCACTCCAGCTCAGCGCTCCCCAGGGGTGGGGCTGGCAGGGCATGCAGGACCAGGGATTGAACCCTGGTCCCTGTGCTTGCCAAAGCAGGCGCTTAATCCACTGAACTACCTCTCCGGCCCTTGCTTGCATTTCTGACTGTTTCATACAATCTAATTCTTTACTAAACTAGTCACATTTTTAAAATCATGTTAGCTTACTTATGCTGTCAGACCATAGGTCTGTCCTAGATTCAGGCACCTGCATGGAGTAGGAGTAAGGTGAGGGTGTGCCAATTGCATAGCTTTTAAATGTAGAGGAACTCAGGTTGGTTCTAATCTCTGGAGCTGGGTTGTTTTCTTTAGGCCAAGCCCCTAAGAACGATCTTTCAAACCTGACCCTGGAGCACAACTGCTTGCCATGGCTGTCTATAACCCAGTCACTGGGAATGTAAGTCTAGAAGCCTTAAGGAGAGGCTATCTCATAAGATCTGAGTTCAGACAACCAGCCGTTCCCTGGAATGGTGTCTAACCAATCACTCTGTACAGGAGTATTATCAGTACATGCACTAGAGTCAATCACTATGTGTTGTCAGTCCAAAACTGCACGTGGGAGCTGAACCTTGTGTTCTCTCTGAAGATCACAGCACCCACCAGCCCATTTATTCTGTCACTGTATTTCTCCCTGAGATCTTCTGCAGTCCCTGTCTTTGTCTTATTCTCTGTATGTTCAGTCTCCATTTCATATGAGCCAGGAGGAAAGTGCAAACTGTCTCTTCCCTTTATATTGTGTTCTGTCTCTGAAATTTCTCTATAGTTTTTAATGTTTGTGTCAGATTTTTCCTGGTTACTGGGGCTCTACTTTCTCTGTTTCTCCCCAGGTTATTTTCTAATGTCTGGATTCCAAATCTCACAGAGACTGAATTATTGTTACTTATCACTCTACTGTTTTCTGAGAAGTCTTCCAAAGTAATTTTTCTTGATGCTATTCTGAATGGTACTGTTTGCCTATTTTTTTTCTAGGTAGGTTCTTTATGAATGCAAAGGAACGTGGTTGATTTTTACGTGCAGATTTGATGTCTTCCTGTATTGTTGAATTTGATTAATAACCTTATAAATTTTTGGCAGTATTCTTAGATCTTTTATCTAAAGGATAATGTCATCTGCAAATAATGATGACTTGACATTTTCCTTTCCTTTAAGTGTCTATTTCTTTCTGTTTCTTTTTTTTTAAATTAATTAATTAATTAATTTATTTATTTGTTTGTTTGCTTGTTTCTTTATTTTATTTATTTTTGTGGCTGGCCCAGCCTGCCCTGGTGGTGGCGCTGGCGCAGCATGTGGTGCCAGGGATCGAACCTCAGTCCCTGCAGTTGCCTGAGGGTCTAAAGCAGGCGCTTTAGACCACTGAACCATCTTGTTGGCCCCTTCTTTCTGTTTCATAATTGCTCTGGCTAATGTTTTCAGTAGTATCTTGAACAAGAATGGTTGATAGAGGGCCCAGTCAGATAGCACAGCTGTCTAAAATGCCTGCTTAGCTAATCTTAGAAAAGCATAGGGACACAGTTCAATCCCAGGGACCCTGTTCAATCCCTGGCACCACATGCCATGCCAGTGCTGCACCCAGCGTGGGCTGAGCTGGCTCCCCCAAAAAAATAGTGATGGCAGTTATCTTTTTTTCCTGATTTTAGAAGAAAAGCTTTTAACTTTTCCCCATTTAATACATTGTCAGCAGGTTTTTCATAAATGACTTATCAGATAGGATAACATACTTCTATGCCCTTTTTTTTTTTCAGTTTTTTTAAACCATGAATGCATATTGGATATTGTCAAAGGCATTCTCTGTATATTGAGATAATCATGTGATTGTTGTCCTTGCTTCTGTTTATGTGGTGTATTGCATTAACAATTTTCATGCATTTGTTCATATTTGTATCTCTGGATTAAAGCCTATGTCGTCATTGTATAATGTTTTTGTGATTTGTTACATTCCATTTGACAGCATCTTGAAGATTTTTGCATTTATGTTTATTAAATAGATTGGCTTTAAGCCAAAGATGGAAGAGGGGCTAGGGAGATAGCTCAGTGGCATAAATGCCTGCCTGCCAAGTACAAGAAGTTCAATCCCCTGTACCACATGCCATGCCTGCCCAGTAACCCCAAGTATGTAACCATGGATGTGCTGTGCAAGCCGCAAAACAGTGTGGTAGTGCACTCCTATAACCCCGACACTGGGGAGGCTGAGACAGGAGGATCACTATGAGTCTGAAGTACTTAGCAAGACCCTGTGTCTAAAATAACAAAAAGAGAGATGAAATAATATTTACGCTATGTATTTTCTGAGTTTTTTTATTCAGCATGGAATCAGGTCATGGGCTTATTTGGTTGATTTTTATTGTTATTACTTCAGTTTCATGGCCTATTATTGGATTGTTCTGAGTTTTTATGTCTTTTTCTTATGTATGTGTGTAGACAGCTCAACCTACCCTGGGGGCAGGGCTGGCATGGCATCTGGTGCCCAGTATCCATCTATGGTCCCTGTGCACTCCCTTAAGCTTGCCTAAGCAGACACTTTAGATTGCTGAAGTGTCTCACTGGCCCCTTTATGTCTTTTTGTTTCAGTTTTCATAATTATATGTGTGTAGAAATCTGTCCATTTCTTCCAGATTCTTGGGATTTTAGTTTTCATAGTTAAGAAAAATTTGGATTTCAGCAATGTCTGTAGTTTTGCTTTTTTCATTTCTAATTGCATTGATATCAGTCTTCTCTTTCCTTCTTTTGATATGTTTGGCTAATAGTTTATTTGTACAAAGAACTAGCTCTTGATTCATTAATTCAATGTTTTGTTTAATTCCAATTTCATTAATTTCCCATCTGTTCTTTATAATTTCTTTACTGTTGCTAGCTGGATTTATTCTTGCTTTTTTAGAATCTTAAGATATATCACTGACTTATTTTGGCGGGGGTTCATTCTTTTTCTGATAAGAGCATTCAAGGCCCTAAGCTTCTTTGCTTTTTGTTTCTTTTTTTTTTTAATGGCCTGGTAGGCCTGCCCTGGGAGTGGGGCTGGCACAGCATGTGGTACTGGGGATCGAATCATGGTCCCTGTAGTGGGCTAAGCTTTCCTAAACAGGTGCTTTAGATCACTGAACTATCTTGCCAGCCCTAAGCTTCCTTCTTAGGACTATTTTCATTGTATCCTGTAGATTCTAGTATGATGTCCTGGTATTATAATTTGCTTCTGGGAACTAATTTCTTTTTCGATTTCTATTATGAACCATTGACTATTTGAGAATGTATTGTTTGATCTCCATGTATTTGTGTAATTTCTGTTATTTTGTGTGATTGATTTCTAGTTTAATTGCACTGTGATCTGATAATATACATGACATTTTAGATTCTCTTGTGTTTTTTAATCATGCTTTGTTAGCTAGCATGTGGACTATAGTCAATAAAGGTCTATGCACTGCTGAGTATATTCTATATTTATTTAGAATATATATTCTATATTTAGTTTTTGTTGGGTGGAACACTGTAGATACCCATTAAGTCCACTTGTTTGAACATGTGGGTCACCTCAGGTATTTGTCAATTTTATGCTTAGTTGATCTAATTTTGATAGTGTGGTATTGACAGGTCTCATTATAATTGTGTCATTGTTTCTGTGGTATATTAGGACCACTAGTGTTTGATTTATGAAGTTAAGTCTGCTTGTATTTAGTGCATTTATATTTATATTTATCACTTCCTGTTGAGTTTTTGTTAAGCCACTGTATAGTGCATTTCTTTTACTCTTCTGATGAGTTTTGGCTTGAATTCTTTGTCTGAAAATAGGATAGCTTCTCCTGTCAGGTTTTGGGTTACCCTCCCATGGAGTATTTTTCATCCCATGATTTTAATTTATGAATTTCATTTTATGGTAAATATCTTTTTGGTATATAGCATGACGTTTGATTTTTTTTTTTTTTGATTGATTGTGGTAAGCTTTGTCTTTTAATTAGGTAACTGAGACCATTCACGTTGAGAGTTATTACTGAAAAGTATTAATTTGTTCCTTTTTTCTCCCTTTTTGCTTCACTACACTCTACATTCTCCTGGACTGTTTGGCATCATTGGCTTCATTTTCTCATTGAGGCATATTCCTCTCCACCCTCCAGTTCCACTGAGCCCTGCAGGCACGACTTTCTTCAGTATATTTTAGAGTGGTAATTAGGTGTCCATACATTTCTTAGGATGTGTTGTGTCACAACTTTATTTTTCCATACATTCAAAAAATATAAAGTGTTAGGTTGGAAGTTGTTTTCTGTTAGCACTTATACTTTACTAGAACCTGCTCTGGTATTTAAGTTTTGTGTTGAAAGCTAGGAGTGATTATACATGTCTACAATCCTAACATTTAGTATGCTGAAGTAGAAGGATATCTCTGAATTCAAGGCTAGCCTGTGGTACATGGTGAATTCAGGACGAGCCTGAGGAATGTAGTGAGATCGTGTCTCAAATATCAAAACCAAAAGAGAAATAAAAACTAAAAGGTTGGTATTGATGAGGCTATTTCATTTTTAATTGGTCTACCTTTGTCAGTGATTGGTTTCTTTTTTGCAGTACTGGGGACTGAACTCAGGACCTTGCACTTGCCAGTCAAGCACTTTGTCAGTGATTTGTTGCTTCTTACAGCTTTCAGGATTTTGTCCCTGTGTTGGACTTTCAGGATTTTGACTATGATGTGTTGCAGAGAGGTTCTTTTCTGATGAAAAAGTCCTCATTTTGCTCTTGTTTGTGTTTGCTACCTGTAATGTTTCACTTTCGGACTTAAATCCTCTAAGGATATTGACAATTTTACTCCACTGGATCCTTGCTTCTATTATTACTGAGTTGATGTAAATGTAATCTGTCTTTGTATATCTTCTCAGAGAGCTGCATGGTTTTCTTTCTTTGTTTGTTTCTTTGTGTTGCTTTGTCTGAGTGGAGCTGGTACTGGGAATTGTACCCAGGGCCTTCTCACTGAGCTATATCCCCAGGCTTTTTTATTTTGAGACAGGTCTTGCTATCTTGCTAAGTTGCCCAGGGTAGGCTCAAATCTAAGGTTCTCCTATCTAGCCACCCAGTGTGGGGATAATAGGCATGCCTAATTTTTGGATGCTTAAACAGTTTTATTGAGGGGCCTGAGTTATAGCTCATGAGCATAATAGCACCTGCCTGGAAAGCATGAGGTCATGAGTTCAATTCCCAGTCCCCACCACCACAAAAAAAGTTTTATTGACTATTATGTAGAATTCAATGATTAATCTATCGGGTCCTGACAGTTCACGTGCCATGTGGTCAACTTGTTTAAAGGCAGGTTGAGTGAAGCATCACATCCAGATACTTCTCTTAAGGGAACTGAAATAATGACTGTAACCATCTGGCTCTTAGTCCTGTCTATTGACTGAGGTTATATATAGGTCTGATATTTAAGATTTTTTTCACCAAATCTGAATTATTCATCTAAAGACAATAAATTTCACTTATTAATGTACAAGTTACTTCAGTTTTAGGAACAAGAAGATGGAAAGTTTGGTTGTTGTGAAATATAATTTTAGCTAAAGATTTTTTTGGAGCAATGTCTCTACACAAGTCAGACTCATAGTGATCCTCCTGTCTCAGACTCCCCAGCACTGGCATTAAAGCTGTATGTCACCACACCCAGGTTTCAGGGCCAGCACAGCATGCAGTATAAGGAATCAAACTCAGGACCTTGCGCTTCCCAGGCACGTGCTTAGACTGCTGAGCTATCTCCTCAGCCCTCTCCACTGCAGTTTACTAGCTTTATTAAAGTGTAACACTGGTCAGCTACAAATGTTGCTCAGAACCAACAGCAGAAATTAGTGATTGGCATCCCTTTTCTCTATATAACTTTCATTACTGTGGTTTTTTATACATCTTTTGGTTGTACTTTTCTGCTGACTATTTAAGACCAAGTTAGTTGTGTCTACATCCTCTAATCTGTTCCATTGATCCTCAGATATGTCTCTATGCCAGTACCATGCTGATTTCATCAGAGTAGCTGTGTAGTATAATTTCAGGTCAGGGATTGTGGTATCTCTTGCCTTTCTTTTGTATCCCAGGATCGATTTCGATATTCTGGATATATACATATATATATATATATA
>PVKN010039931.1:0-10801 GCA_004027915.1 Capromys pilorides
TTTAGGATTGCTTTGGCTTTTCTGAATCTTTTGTCAAACGACCAGAATATGAATTTTAGGGTTGTTTTTCCTAGCTCTATGAAGAACATCATAAGTAATTTTTATTTTTTAAAAACTGTATGTATGTATGCATGTTATGGCCGGCTCAGCCTGCCCTGGGGGTGGGGCTGGCGCAGCATGTGGTGCCAGGGATTGAGCTGCGGTCCCTGTGGTTACCTAAGCTTGGCTAAGCAGGTGCTTTAGACTGCTGAACTATCTCGCTGGCCCACAAAGATTAATTTTTTTTTTTTTGGTGGAACTGGGGATTGAACTCAGGCCTTTGTGCTTGCCAGGCAAGTGCTTATTCTGCTGAGCTATCTCCTCAGCCCTGGTTTTGATTTTGAGACAGCGTCTCACTCTATTGCTCAGGCTGTCTTAAACTTCTGGGCCCAAGCCTTATTTATTATTTTTGTTTTATTTATTTATTTATGTATTTATTTATTTTTTTGTCTTTTTGAGACAGGGTCTTCCTATGTAGTTCAGGCTGACTTTGAGTTCATTTTGTAGCCCAAGCTGGTCTCCAACTCACAGTGATCCTCCTGCCTCAGGCTCCTGAGTGCTGGGATTACTGGGTCCTATTGTTTGCTTGTTTTTTGAGACAGTGTCTTTCTATGTGTTTCAGGCTGGCCTTGAACTTACTGCATAGCCCAAGATGGCCTCAAACTTGTGGCAAACTACCTGCCTCAGCTCCCCAAGTTCTGGGGTTACAGGCACATAACATTATGCCTGGCTCCATCATTGGTGTTTTGATGAGGATTGTGCTTAATGTGTAGAGCATGTTTGGTAATAAGGACATTTTAACAATATTAATTTTACTGATCCATGAATATGGGAGCGTTTTCCATCTTCCAGTGTCTTCTTCAATTTCTTTGTTCATTGTTTTGAAATTTTCATAGTAGAAGTCTTTTACCTCCTTGACTAGATTGATCGAAGACAGAGAGATTTTTTAAGCTATTATAAATGTAGTTGTTTTCCAATTTATTTCTCACCTGGTTCATCATTAGAACTAGAAGAAGTATTGATTTTTAAGTGTTAATTTTATATCCTGCTACTTTGCTGAATTTTTATTAGTAGCTAAGTCATTCTTGCAGTTTTAAGTGCAAAGTTAATTAAGCATTAAAATTACAATGTAAAAGAAGATAGAACCTAATGTGGATAGATATATGTAAGTGTTGGCTTTTGTTGGCTTTATAATTAGGTAGTAATTGATTTTTAAGTTTGGCAATTAGCTACCTGATATCCATTGTAAAATGAAATTATATTTCACTAGAAATTAAACAATTAAGACCAAGATGAAAATAGAAGAAGTCAGCATGATTGATTTTTGTATACAAGGGTTGGGGAGATAGCTCAGTAGAATAGGCACTTGCCTGACAAGCACAGAGTCCTGAGTTCAATCCTCAGTACTGCCAAAAAAAAAAAAAAAATTATATACATTAGCCATGATAACTTTCAGACAACTTTTTTTTTTTTTTCAGGACTGGGGTTCAAACTCATGCCCTTGCACCAAGACAACTATTGGAATGGCCAAAATTTAGAACAACTCAAGATGCTGATGAGAAAGCACATAAACAGGAACTTTCACTCATTTCAGGGAGGCATGAAAAATGTCACAGCCAATGTAGAAAATATTTCTTTTCTTTTTGCAGTACCAGGGATCAAACTTGAGCATGCCATTCAGGCGTTTATGCCATTGAGCTGTCTCCCTGGCCCTGTAGAAGATATTTCAAAGTTCTTATAAAACTAAACACACTGTTATGGTTTATGTCCAGGTGTGCTCCCAAAGCCTCATGCAATCATGGGGCAGAGACTTCTAGAGTTTGAGACTTGACTCATGATCCACTGGGATTATGTGTTTTAGTACTGATGGGACTATGGGTCTGAGTACTGCTGGGAATTACAGGTGTGGCCTAAGGCGGATAGGCTGAGGCAGAGAGCCTGAATGTAGTATAAAGAGACAGAGAGACAGACTCATGCTGTTGCTCTCTGCTGCCCTGGTTGGTTGGTTGGCTGTCACCATTTTGTTGCTGTTCCACCACTATGAACTGCTGGCCTCTGCATTGTGCCTCTCTGCCGTGGATCCAGCCGAGTATGGACTGGAACCTCCAGTCACTGTGAACTAAATAAACCTTTGCTTCCTTCAGTTTGGGTGTCGGGTATTTGTCCCAGCAACGAGAGAAGATTAACTAAGACACACACTAATAGCTGGGTATGATGGTGCATGCCTATAATCCCAGCACTCAGAAGGCTGAGACAGGAAGATTACCATGAGTTTGAGGCCAACCTGAGCAATGTAGTGAATTCAAGGTCAGCTTGAACTACTTGTAAGACCCTGTCAAAACCAATTACCTAAAAAAAGAATCAAATTAAACACACTAATCTCATATAGCTCAGCAACTATGTTCTTTGGTTTTTACCTGGAGGACATCTTGTGTATGCGAAATCATGTACACAAAGCTTTATACATAATTCCCATACCAATAAGCAACCAAGGTGTACTTCAGTAGGTGAATGAATAAACTATACATCCAGACAGTGGGATATTATTCAGTGCTAAAAAAAAAATGAGCTATTAGGCCATGAAAAAAGATAGGGAAGAAATTTAAATGTATACTGCTAAGTGAAAGAAACCAGTCAGAAGAGGTGATATACTATAAACATGTCCAACTATATGACATCATGGAAAAGCCAAAACTGTGTAGACAGTTAAAAAGATCAGCGAAGTTACTTTTTGTTTAAATGTGTTTAGTACAGGGTCTACAGGGTCTCACTACACAGATAGAACTCCTAGTGATCCTCCTGCTTTCAGCCTCACAAGCACTGGGATTACAGGTGTGTGTCACCATGTCTAGTCTCAATCGCAGTCTCAGCTCATCCTGGGGGCGGGGCCACCATGGGAAGTTACTTTGTATAATACCATGATTATACATTTGTTTAAACAAATGTAGTTTCAGTGAACCCTGTGAAAACTACTCACTGGTGATAAGGATGAGCTAACATAGGCTCCTCAGTTGTAACAAAATGTACCATTTGGTGAAGGGTCCTGATAAGGAGGAAACTCTGCCTTTTCAGAGGGAAAAGTACACAGTGGGAAATCTCTGTACTTTCCACTCAGTTATGTTGTGAACCTAAAACTACTCTAAAAACTAAAGGCTGTTAAACAACAACAACAAAAACAAAACAGCTAGGAAATGAGGCACATTCCTGATGGCAAAAGCACGGAGAGAAACTTAGTAGTTCATTATTGCAAAGGAAAGAAATCTTTTCAGTTGCTCAGGAGAGATTTTCTTACTCTAGAGGCTGAGAAAGTTGGTTCTCATTCTTCTCTTGTATGTTGCCTCCCAGAGATTCTACTGTGCTGGTGCCTTCTTTTCCACACCTAAAATTAGAGGTCTGCTTGCTTCTGTTCAGCTCTGGACCTCTTGGCCTCATGGCCCTCCTGATATGAGTCCGTATCTAGAGTTTGTGGGCCACAGCTGATGGCTGTCCTGCTTGCTCCTTCACTGGGGACTTACTGTGCAGAGAAAGGCAGTAGCCTGTGGCCTTTCACCTTGAACAACCCTGACTGGCTGTGATGGTAGCTGAGACTGTGTCTTGCTCTGAGAGTTGATTTCTATCTTGAAAAAGATGCAGCAAGTCCTTCCTGTCATAACTTAAAATTTTGTGCTATTATTGAAGACTTTGCCTTCTTGTTCTGTGTGAGACAGAGATGAAGAGGAAGTGCTTGACACTCTTCTGGAAGATTCTTCCTGATTAAACCAGCCCCTTTCCTGTCCTTTATTTTACTGATACCACAGGGCCATGTGTGTGGTGGTTCTAAGAAGTTATAGACTTTCGCTGCTGTGCCCCAGATCAGCTGTGTGCAACTGTGTGGCATCAGCAAAGTGATTTCTCTTTGCCTCAGTTTTCTCATCTATGAATGGGATTACTAAAAACATCCATTTCATAAAGTCAACAAGGTTAAATCAAGTAGTCCATATAAATTACTAAATTCAGAGTTCATAAATTCAGTGTCTCATAAAGCACATGTATCTACCCTCACCTGCTCTGATAATTACCAACAGGTAACTCTTCTTTCACCTCTTTGAAAGACCAGCCCTGGAGCTTGTTGGTCACCTGCTGGCTCCCTGCCTTCAGCGGTGTCTGCTTCTCAGCCGCCAGGTAGCTGGGCATCTTCCTGACACAAAGAGGCCTCTGGGAGTTGGCAGGACTGAAACTAAATCTTGAATCTAGCCAGTAAGACTGCAGCCAACAGATGTTCTGGGAGAGATGAAGGTGGTCAGGGTGTGAAGCTTCACCACGGAACTACACAAAGTCCCAGCCTCAAGGAGCCTATGTTCTGTATCAGTGGTGAAGGGACACATGTAAGAAATGCACACAAAAAAACAAGTGAATGGAAGGTTGAGCTGGGCTGGAGGTTACTGCTTAGTATAGGGTAGTCAGAGGAGGCTTTGTTAAGAACATAACAGTGAGTATATCAGGGAGGAAACAAGCTATGCAGACATGTGGGCAAAGAACATTCCAGGCAGAGAGAATCCTTGCTTGGTATTGTTAAATAACAGCAAGGTTGGCATTCCTAGAATGGAGTCAAAGGAGAAAGAAATTGAAAGGTGGCAGGGCTCTGGAGACCAGGTCACTGACACAGGAAATGAATCTTCAAAAGGGCCTTAGCTGAGGAGTAATAGGGTCTCATAATAAAGACTTGAGTAAATACAAGGGTAGAAGTAGGGGAATGAGGAAGGGGAGACAGCTGGGAAACCGCTGCAATAACCCAAGTAGGGAATTGAGGGTTAGTGTAAATATATATAATGACGACTATAAGTTTTCTGCTACCTCAGGCATCTAATTGCATTCTCCAGGGCAAAGCAATTAGAAAATTGGTACATTCCTTCCTAAAGTTCACATACTTAGATCCATACCTATATTTATCATTTTTACCCAAGAAAGCAATTATGCTGTACCAGTGCTGATAGAACTTTCTGCCATGATAGAAATATTCTATACCTGTGTATCCACTAGCCTCATAAGACTGTTGAGCTCTCGAATTGTAGCTAGTATAATTGAAGACTGAATTTTCAATTCTTTTTTTTTTTATGGCTGGCTCAGCCTGCACTGGGGGTGGGGCTGGCGCAGCTTTCCTAAGCAGGTGCTTTAGACCGCTGAGCCATCTTGCCGGCCCTGAATTTTCAATTCTATAAAAGAAAATTTGACATAAATATTCACTGTGTAGCCCAGGCTAGCCTTCAACTATCAGTAATCCTCCTACCTTGGCCTCTAAATGCTAGGATTACCATCTTGCACTACCATGCCCAGTTGATAATTTTAAATAGCTACATGTGGTTAGTGGTTACCATAATAGATAGTACAGTATTACATATTTTTTTCTTAACAGAGGAGTATGAACATTTTTGTTTTTGTAACTTTGAAGTGATTTTACTCAGAAAAAGATGGAGTTGCAATACAAAGAACTGCACCAGCAAGATGGCTCAGCAGACTAAGCACCTGCCTGGCAAGCGCAAGGAGCTGGATTTGATCCAATGCACTGCATGCAATGCAACCCTGTCCCTGGGTACACCTAGCTGGCCACTGAAATCCAACCTGGTTGGATTTCACCTGTAATCCTAGAGCCGAGGAAGCTGAAACAAGAGGATCACTAAGTCTGAGCTGTATAATAAGACCCTGTACCAAATACATAAAAAAAAAAAAATAGACTACAAGGAATTATTTTCCTTAAACCATTTGAAAATAAATTGTAACATAATGTACTACCACATCCAAAGAATTTAGTGTTTATTTTCTTCAAATGAGGATAATCATTTCACAGCCATAATAAAGTCATCAGGGCTGGGGAGATAGCTCAGTAGAATAAGCGCGTGCCTGGCAAGCACAGAGTCCTGAGTTCAATCCCCAGTACTGCAAAAACAAACAAACAAATAAAATCATCAAAATCGGGGCCGGCGAGATGGTTCAGTGGTCTAAAGCGCCTGCTTAGGAGGGCTCAGGCGACTGCGGGAACTGCAGTTCGATCCCCGGCACCACATGCTGCGCCAGCGCCACCACCAGGGCAGGCTGAGCCAGCCACAAAATGAATAAATAAACAAACAAACACAACAAGCAAACAAATAAATAAAATTTAAAAAAAAAATTAAAAAAAAAATCATCAAAATCAAGAAATCAGCAGGCCAGTGAGATGGTTCAATGGTCTAAAGCTCCTGCTTAGGAAAGCTTAGGCAGCCACAGGGACTTTGGTTGGATCCCTGCACCACATGCTGCACCAGCCCCACCCCCAGGGCAGGCTGAGCTGGCCATAAAAAAAAAAAAAAAAAGAAAAGAAAGAAATCAGCAATACATTATGACCATCTAATACTCAAAACCCCATTCAAACTTTAGTAATTATCCAGATAATGTCCTTTATCTCAGGACGCAGTTGTCAAGGACTCTATTGACAATCCTCTATTGTATTTAGTTGTTATGCCTCTTTGGTTTCTTTGGTCTCTTTTAGTCCTTAGACTTACTTTGATGTTCATGACCGTGACACTTTTGAAGATTACAGGCGAGTTATTTTGCAGACTGCTCTTTATTTTGGGTTGGCCTGATATTCTCCCCTGATTAAGCTCATCTTAATCAGGGGAGTTTCTGCATCTTTGATAGGAAGATGCAGAAGTCATGTTCTATCCTTTCACTGCAGCTTTCAGTTGTCCCATCACTGGTGGTGGTAACTTCTGATTACTGGATTTAAAAGGCGTCTCTAGTATATACTTGTACTTGTTACTTATTCCCTTTTTATTTAAAATTATTTTATTGTGGTAAAAACATAACATCATTTTAGCCATTTTAAGTGTTACAGTTCAGTAGGGTATGTTCAGTAGTGTTATGATTTGTATCTAGGTGTCCCCCCAAAGCCTCATGAGTCAGGCGGGCTTTTAGAGTTTGTGATAAATTCATGATCCAGTGTTGGGATTATGGGTGTAAATGCTGCTGGGATTACGGGTGTGAGTGCTACTACCCCTTCCCTGGGGCAGGTAGCCTGAAGGCAATACAAGGAAAGGAGAGAGCTTGCCTCCTCCTCTGCTGCCACCGCTTCTCCCTTTTTGTTTTGCTGTTTTCCACTGATCATGAACTGCTGCCCACAACTATGTGCCACTCTGCCTTGGAGCCAGCCAAGTATGAGCTGAAACCTCCAATGAGCTAAATAAACTTTTCCTTCTTTATTTCTGGGTATCAGATGTTTTGTCCCAGCAACGAGAGAAAAGTATGTTTATCTTTTTTTTTTTTTGAGTCAGCATCTCACTATGTAGTTGAAGCTGGCCTTGAACTTGTGGTGATCTTCCTATCTCAGCCCCTCAGGAGCTGGGATTATAGGTGTGTGCTACCATGCCCAGCTGATGTTCACATTATTGTGCAATACATCTACAGAACTTTTTAGTATTGCAATCTAAAGCTGTCTACTCATTAAATCACTTTTTCCCTTCAGTGTTGAAAATCTTTTCATATGCTTGTTGGCTGTCTCTAAACTATCTTTGAAGAAACAGTGTATATGATTAACAGACATGCCCTCCTCCCATAAGTTATCTTCTTATTTAATTTTGTCTTCAATATTTTGTCATGAAGGCCAGGGAGATAGCTCAGCAGCTTAAGTGTTTTCCTGGCAAACACAAGGTCCTGAGTTTGATTTGATTCCCAGTACAAAACAAAAACAAAAACATATATATATATATATATATATATATATATATATATATATATATTAATGTGTGGGGCCAGCAATATAGCTTAGTGGCACAAGCACCTGTCTAGCAAGTACAAAATCAGATTCCAGGTACAAAAAAAATCAGTATTTTGTGATGATATACTTTGAAATTTTGTAAATGTCTCCTCTTATTATTTATTCACCCATTATTTACTTCTGGCTTCCTGTTTTATTCACTGCTTTAAACTGTATTATTATATAAATATTCCTTTTTTCTCATTTTATGTATTTGGTACAGGGTCTCAATGCATAGCTCGGACTTGTAGTGATCCCTGTTTTCAGCCTCCCTAGCACTAGGATTACAGGTGTGCACTATGCCTGGACTTGATCACCAGCGCAGCATGCCCAGGGGTGGGGCCAGCATGGCATGGGATACAGGGGGAGGCAGGGGATCAAACTCTGGTCCCTGTGCTTGCCTAAGCAGGCACTTAGTGTGCTGAGTTATCTTGCTAGCCCTTCTTACACTTTGATGTTCAAACAGTCATAAATTTGGCAAATGGGAGCCACTTCAGAGTGGGTTCTCTTTTATTTGACATGTTCCTGTCATCTTTTGAGTACTCTCTTGCTTCCGGCCACAAGACATTACAGGACAATCTTATTCTTTTCCAGCTGCAGCCCTAGAATTACCAAGGCTATAGTTCCTTTTAGTCCTGGCTTTGCAACTCACTGATTTGTCACAGCTTTCAAAGGCCCAATCTGGACCAGAGATATAGCTCAGCAGCAGAGCACCTGCCCAGCAAGCATGAGGTGATGAGTATGATTCTTTTTTTTTTTTTTTTTATGGCTGGCTCAGCCTGCCCTGGGGGTGGGGCTGGCGCAGCATGTGGTACCAGGGATCGAACCCTGGTCCCTGTGGTTGCCTCAGCTTTCCTAAGCGGGTGCTTTAGACCACTGAACCATCTCACCAGCCCAAGTTTGATTCTTTAAGTTTATTTTATTTATTTAAACCTCATTTATTTCTTTGTGTTCTGGCTGGCTCAGCCTGCCCTGGGGGTGAGGCTGGCGCAGCATGTGGTGCCCGGGATCAAACCGTGGTCTCTGCAGTTGCCTAAGCAGGCACTTTAGACCGCCAAGCCATCTCGCCAGCCCAAAATCCTTTATTTTATGTGAGGAAACAGAGGTCTAGATAAAAACAAGGTCCAAAGTCTCTAGTCAGTGGGCAGACCTTGCAGCTGGGCTGTCTAGCTTGTCTGGTTCATTGCTCTAGCAATACACAGCACTAGTTGTGATCCTAGCGTCCCTGGCCCTCTGTGACTGCACTTTCCTTACATTTGCCCTAAAGCCTGAGAATTGCTTTGCTGAGTGTTGCCCTTGTCTCAGCACTTGAGTCTTGACCTGACTTTTATGGGGAAATCCATCTTAAAAAGACCGTGCTTCAGCTTTTCTCTCTAGCTCTCGTGGATTCAGTACCCCAAACCAGTCTTGGCCTGGCATTAAGCATGGTGCTGGATAGACACCTGCTTCTCTCTTCCTGAAACACCTTCATCACCAAACATCTGTCTCATAGGGCACAGCATGTGGACTGGGCCCAGGCCTAACGTTCAAGGCCTGCAGTTGCAAGAGAAGGCAACTACAAGGGCCTCCTCTGCCTGTCCTCGCATTCCTATGCAGGTTACACTAATAGCACCCAGACATACTATATATTCCCACATCTAGAGGTCAGTGTTTCATAAACCTTATGTCCAAAATGAGAATAAGAATCCTGAGCTATTCCATTAATCTGACTGGGGATGACTGGTGCTGCATCTGACCTATACCCTCTGGTTTGGTCAATCATGATAGAAACTTCCAAATGTGAGGGCCAGCGAGATAGCTCAGCAGACTAAGCACCTGCTTAGGCAAGCACAGGGCCTGGGGTTTGATCCCTGGCACCACAGATCCCGCTGGCTCCACTGATGTGTGCTGAGCTGGCCACCGTGGCAGTGCACACCTGTAATTCCAGTGCTAGGGAGGCTGAAAACAGGAGTATCACTGAGTCCAAGCTGCACAGTGAGACCCTATAACAAAAACAGTAAGAAAAAAAAAAAAAAAACTTCCAACGGTGGTATCCTTCACAATTTGGTGCCTATGATAGTAATGTCACATAAGCAGCACTGTGAAAAGCCAAGCTTCCATCTGTTTTATTTAACTGACATCTCCTAAGTATCTGCTCTATGTCAGGTAGTACTATGCCACACCCTGTAGTTGTAGAGGTGATTTAAATCCATGCTCAATCTACTAGGCTTTAAACTAACAAGTTGGTTCCAAATAGGAGCAACAAGTAGAGTCTGGAAAGAAAAGGGAACACCTTAATTGTGAGCCATCAGATCCTTACTGGCAAGACTATACATAAATTAGAACTTGAGTTGAGTTCTGAAGAATGATTTTGCTGAGTGAACCATTACTGAAAAGGCATTATAGGTAGACCAGTGTGGAAAAAAAAAGTGCAAGGTAAACTTGAACAGCACAGTATGTGTTGGGGGGGCGGGTACCTAGGCAAGTGAGTAAATGTCTAAGATATGAGAACTCCAGGAACATAGATGCTGTGCTAACTTTATTCCACAAGCAATGGGGACTTCTCTTAGGACTTTTTAAATAATCTTTATTTTTTGAAGTCAGTATGTGTATTACAGGAAACAAAAACACAAGAAGCAAAGAACAAAGTCATTCACAGTCATAAATAGCTTAGCTGGATGTGTTCTTCTAGGTCCCTGTGTACATACACGACATGCCATTTTGTGTGACTGAATTTGTACAGTGTGTGTCATGCTTTTCCACACATCATGAATATTCATCAACTTAAAATCCCAAAGCTATAGAGTATTTTTGATAACCAAGAACACACTACACCAACTCAATCTGCTAGAAAAAATCTGTAATCCTGCCTTTCTTGGGAACAAAAATTTCACTGGATAAAAATGGCAACAGGCCTCTAGATATAAGTATTGGCAAAGTTACAATACTGTATTCTTAGTGCTCAATTTAAAACACGACATAAAACTACAGAGTACACCAAACCCTGTATCTGAGTTA
>PVKN010039932.1:0-10803 GCA_004027915.1 Capromys pilorides
AAGAGAGAATGAGAATTCCTGGAGTGGATTTGAGGATCATCCTGCTTCTCGCTGACATCTTTCGCCCCAGCTGATGGCCCCTTGACCCTCACTTTAGTGGGCTTCCCCAAAGGATTGGCCAGTCATTCCTCTGAGGGAAATGACAGGGGCTTCGAATGCACTGCCTCCCAGGGCACTTGACAGGGTTACAGGGGCGAGGCCTTAAGCCAGAGGGCATGGCCCTAGGCTTCTAGAAGGTCAGCCAAATGTGGGGACCAGGAATCCCCATCTCGTACTGCTAGAACTCCATCTAAGTGTTTGCTTTTGGTTCTCAAGAGCAGAGTCACTCTGCCCTACCCTGTGTCACTCATAGTGTCTCATCTAAGGATGTAACTCTGCTAGGAGCTACATGACATTATCATCTGAAGCTGAGGACAGCCACAGATGTCCTGTAGCTGCTATGGACAGAGCAGGATTTGACCCCAGATCTGACCTAGTCTACATCGAGTCCTTTATCTGCTGTGCCCAGATGTCTAGGAGACAGTTGGCAGGCTGACTTCTGCAGCACCTGCGTGAGAGCTGCTACCTGTGTGTCACACGTAGGAGGCAGCGGATGCAAGAACAAAGCACAAGGGCAGTAGCTTGGGCCAGTCAGGCTCTAGCTCTACCTGGGACACTGAGCTAGGGAGGCCTCTTCTCTCTCAGCCCCACCAACCACAACGACCTTTAAGAACACAAAATGCAGCTGGGTATGGCAGCGTATGCCTGTAATCCCAGCACTAAGAAAGCTGAGGTGGGAAGTCTGCTGCAAATTCCAGGCTAGCATGGACTAAAAGCAAAGGAAGAGGAAGGGGTCAGGGTCCCACTCCAAGGGCACCTCCCAATGACTTCACCTGGCTCCACTTGCCCACTGCCTCCTCCTGGTAGTACCACAGTAGGCATCAAGCCTTTAGCAGCAGCTTTGGGGGACATCTAAGACCTAAGCCATAGCAATGCTTTTCCACGCACCATAGCTCCGATAGTTCTTTCTTGCCTTACCCACATCTTCTCCAAGAAAAGCCCCTAACCGCCCTCGTGCAGCAAGCCTGCCATCACCATCACGTGGTGCCACTTTTCCTGGCTATGCTTCCCTCTAGAGCAGGGCTTGTTTACCTGATTGCATTCTGTGTGTCTGCTGATAAATTTATTGTCTGCTCCACCTTGTAAACACTCTACTGCCTCCAGGAGCACCGAGCTGCAGACTAAACCTTTAATATATGGGTCTTTGGGGGGCATCCCAGATTCAAACTACAGCACTCTGACCCCTCGCCAAACACCTCAATGATGCATCTAATTCAAGGCCTCTTAGGGGTATCAGAGGGAAAGAGAGACAGAGGCTCAGAGAGAAAGCACGTGTGTGAGCACTGTGTGCACACGTGCCTCATGCTCCCAGGCAGAAGAGGAGAGGAGGATCAATTTAGAGAGAAGACGGACACAGGGAAAAGAGGTGTCCAAGAACCTGGCTCTGTGGGGACCAGAGTTACAGTAAAGGATTGACAAGCTCAGTGATGCAGTGAGAGGGATCCGCTCACGTAGGGAGGTGGTGGCTAAATTTAGCCTGAGACTTGGGCTTTCTGACTTCCAATCCAGAGCTCTCTTCCTTGAGCTTCCTGCCTCCTCAGGAATGACCCTGGCTGGGGCACCTCTCTTTCAGGCTCTCTGGAGTTAAGATAAAACAATAGCGGGGTGGGGGGTTCCCAGGACTGCAGGCACCCCAGGCACCCATGCGTCCCTACCTCTGTGCCCTGGCGCTCAAGAGCATGGTGGGAGCATGCAGGAAAGCTCGTTGGCTTGCACAAAACACAGATGAACTTCTGCAGTGGTAGCCGCAAAGGGGGATGAACAGGGATGATCCTAGGGTCCTGGCTGACGACATGGGCCTCTGGTGGAAGAGCAATCAAAGCAGCTCTGAGGCCCACGATGCCCCGTGCCAACAGGCATTCCTTCCAGGACTTGCCATTCGTGCTTCTTCTCTGCTATGTCTCTAATTAAAAATTCAGATTCCAAAACTGGACATGGTGATATGCACCTATAGTTCCACCACTTGAGAGGCTGAGGCAGGAAGACCCCCATGAGCTCAAGACTAGCCTAGGCTACATAGTGAGTTCAAGGCCAGCCCAAACTATACGGAAAGATTCTGTCTCAAACAAACAAACAAGACTAGATTCCTGGAAGAATCTCCCTGGCTAGCCCAGCCAGGGGCTCTGCTTTGCTCTGTTTACTAAACGCAGGTGAGATGTCAGTGAGCACATGCTGGGGCCCAAGAGCAAGAAGGGCCAGTTCTAGAGGTTGGGGCAGGGCACTGTGGGCCTCAGACCAGGGCTGGTTCTGTTCCTACAGGTGCCCTTTGCACTGACTCACACCAGCTCTCAGAGGGGCCCCCTTCCACTTCTTTAGAGAGCAAGAGTTTCTGTCACTTCCTTCAGCCCTCATTAAGGCTCCAATTGATGTCTTTCCTGACCCAGATGCCAGGGCTTCTGGATGGAGACAACTTTCACAGCTCTGTGAAGAGGAGGCAGAGGGCCCTGAGGGAGGAGTGGCCGTCCCTGCCTGCTCTGCCTGTTGTTGCCCTCACTCAGCCAGGGCACGCTTAGGACAGGTCTGCCCGAGCCAGCTGGCACAAGCACACATGGTCCAAACATACTAGAAGGTCTTTTTAAACTGTTCTCCAGGTCCTACATGGAGAGCTTCAGGTTCAGCAAGAATTCCCGAGTTCTGAGGAACTGCAGAGAGCACTCCCTCGGCTCAATCCCTTGACCGAGGTCCAGGTCCCACATTCCCTTGGGACTTCCTCCAGCAGTCTCTGTGTCAGAATATCTTCCTATTCTTCCGAAGATCTTGCCCGGAGGCCCTGTTGTTATTTTCAGTCCTGTTCTCATAACAGTCCCTGTGGAAGGAAAGAAAATGTCACCTAGATAAAGACACAAAGCATAAAAAAAAGTGAAAAAGCAAGGAGTGACATTTGGAAAAGTTTAGACAAGTATGGCCTGGGTAGAGCTGAACTTGGGGGAGGGAGGCCAGAGCCTAGAGGATGAGGGATGTCAGGGGGCTGATGTGGCCCTCAGCTCCTCTCAGAATGAGCCCTGGCCATGCGTCGTCTCCCTTTATCTTCACAGCTGCTTCTGTTACCACATACACACGAAAGAAGAGACTGAGGTCCAGGAAAGTTCACATTTCTAAGATCCCACAGTTAGCCTCACCACTCTCTCAGACTCATTTGACTCCAAAGCTCAACCACCGAAGCTTTTGGGTGGCTCCTGCCTCCCAGAACCCTTGCAGTTTTGAGATCTGAAACAATGGAGATATTCAAGGTGGTAAGAAGCTCCAAGTCAGCAGTCAGGTAAGAGAAAGAAATAAAGGGATACATAGGACAAAGAAAGGGACCAGGGAGGTAGCTAAGTGGAATAAGTGCTTACCTGGTAGGTACAGGTCCTGAGTTCAATCCCTGGTACCACCAAAAAAAAAAACAAGGAAAGAAGTCAAACTATTATTTTTTTCAGACAACATGATCCTTTATATAGAAGACTCAAAAACATTCCACCAGAAGAGTCCTAAAACTAATACCCACCTTCAACAATGTGGCAGGATACAAATATCAATAGCTTGTGTACACTAATAATGAACTCACTGAGAAAGAAATTGATAAAATAATAACTTTTGCAATAGCCTCCAGAAAAATTAAACATTTAGGAATTAACCTAATAAAGGAAATCAAAAACCTCTATAATAGTCCTGAAAAGCAGATAACAGAAAATGAAAAGACATCTCTGTTCTTGGAAAGGCAGAGTCAATATTGTCCAAATGACCACACTATTAAAATTGATATATAGATTCAATGAAATTCCAATTCAAAAGCTGAAAGAATTTCTCACAGAACTAGAGAAAACAATCCTAAAATATGCATGGAACCAAAAGAGATTCAAAAGCAAAAGTA
The DNA here is from genome assembly GCA_004027915.1 of Capromys pilorides. NCBI lineage: Eukaryota > Metazoa > Chordata > Mammalia > Rodentia > Capromyidae > Capromys > Capromys pilorides. The sequence continues at coordinate 3,953 of PVKN010039932.1, forward strand.
CCCTGGGCAAGAAGAGCCAAAAGGAATGACAATTCTAGATTTCAAGTTATATTACAAAGCTACCATGATAAAACAGCATGGTGTTGACATAAAAACAGATGCAGATCAGTGGAACAGAAAGAAAATACAGAAACAAGCCCAGGCACATTATGTTTTGTGATCACTGACAAAGGAGAAAAAACCTGGAGGGAAGACAGCCTTTCACACTGGGAAAACTGGTTATTTCCTCACAGAAGGTTGACTCTAAACCCATTTCTCAGACTATGAACTAAAATACAATCTAAATAGATCCATGACTTGGATGTTAAAACAGAAACAATCTGCTAAAAGATAAAATAGGAAATACCATTTGGAGACATTGATATAGGTAAGGACTTTTTGAATGAAACCCCAGTTGTATAAGAAATACCACCGAGAATCAACAAATAGAACTGCATAAGTTAAAAAGCTTCTGCACAGCAAAGGAAACAAACAACAGAATGAGGAGACAACCTACAGAACAGGAAACATTTTTGCCAGCTACTTCTCAGCAAATTAATATCTAAAATATATAAAGAAGTAAAAAAAAATAGACTCTCCCCAATCAAAACATGGTCAACTCAAATAAATAGATATTTCTCAGAAAAAAAAAATAAAAAGGCCGATACACACGCGAAAGCATTGGCCACAAGAAAACGCAAATTAAAACAACACTGAGATTCCATTCTGCCCCAGAAAGAATGGCTATTACCAATAAATCAAATAACAAATGCTGACAAGACTGCAAGTTGGGGTTGGAAAGGAACATTTCCACGTGGTTGGTTGTAATGTGAACTAGTACAACCACAGTGGGAGTCATATGCAGACCCAGCTACCCACACCCCCAAGGAATGTTCCCCCAAGAGTTAGAAGACATCATGCTAAGAGTAAGGCATGCATAGCCATGTCTATAGCAGCACCGCTCATAATAGTTACATTTTGGAAGCTATGTGTATGATAGACATAGCAGCCTATGTCTATCAACAGATGAATAGATATGGAAAACGATGATGTTTTTGCTCAGCAGGGCAGAATTTCCTGACAGGAACCTACAGGCACCCACACCACCTCCCTCATGCTGGTAGAGGGAGCTTTGTCCCCGCTTCTCAAAAAGGGGGTTCCAGGGACTCTAACTGGCTCCTGTATCCAACCATGACTGGACAAGAGTACAGCAGGCCTCAGGCAGTGAACCAGGGATGCTGGGACCACCAGGTCTCCTAGCTGGTTCTCTCTTCTTTGAGATTTTGCTCACTCCTTTTTCTTCTTCTGAGCTACTGGCCCAAGAATCCTCCGAGTTTCATTCCTGAAGACTGAATTCTTCCTCCCAACCCAAATTCAACAAACAGGCAGAGACTCCAACTGGTGCACGTGGGTCACTCACCGCCTCCCCTACCTGTCATGGAGATCCAGGCACTACTGCATTTGGCCAAGTTGGGATCAAGAGATCACATCTCAGCCAGTTATTAGTAGCCAGGTGATCACTCCGTGCTCTGGTCACTAGCTAGAATGGAAACTGGCAGTTCTTTGCACAAAAAGCAAAAGTTTCTGAGCAAATCAATGTCTTTTATCTATCAAATTCCATTTTTCTGTTCCCCTCCTTGATGCCTAGGTCTCTGTCCACTGCCCACTGGGCACAGTGGCCTGGTCAAGCAGCCCAGCTTGCAGTCGGGATGGCAGAGTTCAGGATGGCCTTCCCTGTTCTTCTGCCTTAGGCTTCTTCCCTCCTCGCCTAACATGTCAGCAAGTTCACTACGGGAAAGTCAGTTTTTAACTTAGTAAGACTCACTTCTGTGAAAACATCCCTGAAAGCGTGCATGGCTTTGTAAGCACCTTAGGAACAATTTCCATGACTTAGGACCAGTGATTTCTTCAGCTTTTTCCTGTTTGGGCAAGAGAGAGAAAGGAGAGGGCTCAGAGGTTTCGCTTGAGAGTGTGGACAGAGAGGAAGAGAGAAATAGGAAGAATGAGGAGGCCAACGCTCCTCCTGCAGCCAGGGCTCTGCTCTGGGTGAGTGCAGGCCACTTCTGGGAGGCCAGCCACTCTTATCTCATCTGGAAGAGGCAGCATTGGTTTTTCTTTTCTCCATCTCTCAACTTTTATTTATTTAAACTTATCTGTTTTGCCATCACTTAAATTCACAGCAGTCATTAGAAATAATCCGGTGAGGGTCCTACTGCTGTTTCCTTGGTTTCCCGTAATAGCACATTGCAGAATTATAATCTCGTAGCCAGAATGTTGACATTGACGCACAGCCCAGTAGAGAACATCCCACCACAGGCAGGACCTTCACGTTGCCTTTCCAAAGCCACATACACTCTGCTCTTACACCCCTACCCTGTCCTTAATGGTGGCAACCGCCCATCCTTTCTCCATTTCTGTAGTGTCACAATTTCAAGAATGTCGCACTTGTACTATGCGACTTCTGAGAATTGGTTATCTCCACTCAGCCTTGACTCAGTAGTTCTGTCCTTCTTGTTGACCCTGCATTACGGTAGGTTACACTACAGTTTACTTCACCATTCTCCTGTTGAAGGACAGCTGAGTGGTTCCAAGCTTGGGGATGACACCAATAATGCTCTATAAACATTTGCATACAGGCTTGTGTGTGAACATAGTCTTCGTTTCTCTGGGGAAAACACCCAGAAATACAACTGCTGGCTTGCACAGTGGTTGCATGTTTAGTTTGATTAACTGTCCAACTGTTCTCCACAGCAGCTGCACCAGCTTCTGTTCCCAGCAGCAGCGCCTGACCTGGTTTCTCTAAGCCCTTGACAGTGTTGAGCATCATCGCTATTCCCTACCCTAGCTATTTAGACAGATATAGAATGACACCTTACTGTGATTATAGTTTCTATTCCCTTAGTGGCTGGCGGTGAACATCTTCTTCATGGGCTTGTTTGCCAGTTGTATGTCTTTCTCAGTGAAATGTCCCTTCGCATCTTCTGCTTGTTTCCTAATTCGACTGCTTCTCACTGGGTGACAGCAAGTGTGTGGAGGGGAATCAGGTCGAGGCCAAAGCAAGCAGTGTACTGGAGGAACAGGATGCCTGGTGGTGACAGTTCATAGAGGCAGGACATAGAAGACCTGGCCTGTTTGCCCAGTGCTTGTTGGAAGAGAGAAAGGGACACCTGGAGCTCAGGACGAAGCAGGGTCATCTCAGCACCTCTCTCTGCCCTCCTGCATCTTCCGGGCATTTCCAGCAGGGCAAACTGTGGCATCCCAGGATCGGGCCCAAGAGAGGCAGAGGCCTCGGAACCAGAAGCCTGGCAGGGGGCCCAGCTGTGTGGACACCTGAATCTTCAGGAGGGTGACAGAGAAGCCAAGCACAGGCAGCCTCTTGGGACTGACGGGAACAGGGAGGGACAGCTCACATTCCACGACTGCTCCGTGCCACCTGGGCTCCAATGGGGCGGCAGAATGATGCTGGCCCTGGCTGAGAAACTACCATCCTTCCCCACGCCACAAGGTCCAGCCTGCCTTGCACCTTGGATGCCGAAGCTAGCCAGGCCCTAGGGCAGAAGCCTGGGAATTGGAGGGGCACGTGGCAGCTGTGCGCTGAGCTTCTCCGCCCTGTGCGTGCGCCTCTTTGTTATGCTGTGCACCTGTGCTGTGCGCTGGGCTGCAGCACAGGGCCGCAGAGTGGGGAGGGCCATCAGGGGGATCAGCAGCCTCCCAATATTTGCTTTTAGTTTATCAGCTGCATGACTTTGGGCAAGAAACTTAGTCCCTTTGGGTTTTTGGTAAAGATCTGTACTAAACGGGTGGTTTCCAATTGTATGAACTTCCAGGTTCCTGGGCTCCACCACAGATCTGATCAGAGCCCCTGGGCCTGGGGTCCTGGCCTTTGAGCACAGACTAGGCTCGGGACAGCTTTCAGCGGAGCAGAGGAGCTTTTAGAACCTACCTGAAAGTTGGCTGAAGGTAGCGAGGGAGGCAAGTCAGGGAGAGTGGGAGGAGCCAGAGAAGGGACTCAATCAGTGGCTGGGAACGTGCAAGAAGGCAGAGGGGAAAGCCAATCAGCAGCCCGGAGGATGAAGACAGCGCCAAAGACAAACAACCCGCACTCATCTCATGAAGGGCGCTGAGGCCTGAGGCTTTAGTATTAGTAGAAAAGCGAGGAGGCTGAATCCCAGGGGTCATCTCTCTTCTTTGGTCGCTGCTGTCCAGCACCATAAGACAGTTGGAAGGACCATCACCTTTAGAGTTCAAGAAAAGGGTTGGGATATCCCAAGTCTGCCTGGAGGCTCAGGAGAAGCCAGCTTGACCCAGAGGGGGACCCCAAGTCATTCAAACCCCGAAATAGTCGGGGAATGATTAGCACTGGAGTCCTGGCCCGTTCAGCCCCACTGTCTGACCTGAACTGGAGATGAGAGTGGTCCAGCTTCCTGCTTCCTGGCCTTGTGGTCTTAGGCGTTTCTGACACTGTTGTCTGCACTACAAAAACAACGATCATTACACCTGCCCTCCCCTCTGAGCAGGGCTATCGGAGTCACCCCACAAGGAGGAGACCGTGCCCTGTCACCTGCAGTGTACTGCAGTCTGTTGAAAGTGGGGACTACTAGGGCCAAAGAAAGGAAGGAACTGACACCCCCGACTCCCTGCTGCACCCTGGGAGTATCTATGCTGAAAATGAAACTACCCTACCCGGGCACAGTGGTGCAAGTGTGTGACTCCTGCATGCCTGGAGGCTGAAGCAGGAGGATTGAAGGTCATGCCCAGCCTAGACAATTTAGCAACATCAGGAGGAAGTCCCGTCTCAGCAAACAAACAGACAAACAAACAAACAAAACAGGCTGAGGATGTAACTCCGTGTGAAGGCCCTGGGTTCAATGTCCAGGGCTGTGGGAGCAAAACAAAACCCCACCAAGTGATGGTCTTTTTAAACTGCTAGTCATAACTAGGCTCTCTTAACCTTCCACCTCATTTCCAGAGGTGACAAATACTATGTGAATTTAACATGATCTTTCTACATTAAAATTTTTTCACATGTAAAAAATGTGGCCATGGAAAATATTTAGCATTGTGTAAGTGTATGTGTAGCTCATCTTATAGGGTCACAGTTATATACATACAGAAATATTTTTGTTAAACTCAAGATTACCTGTTTGAGCTCTAATTAGGTTATTTCTTTTATCTGCCAGGTAGTGCCCTACCAGGTGTCTCTCTCATGTGTCATCTGTTTAACTTGATGGTCAAATTGTTCCACAGCTAAATTGTGCTTTTCATTACCCTAGGCTAGCCAGATGGGCCGTCTTTGGCTGCAAGCCCAGAGAAGCCAGAGGGGCCGTAAGCAACCAGAGGCTGTGAGGAAGCCTGAGGGTGAGTTGTCACCTCTGGGCCCAAGGGGAGTGACTCTTGCCTGGCTGTTCCAGGCCTCTCCACAGCCTGCGGGAAGGAGAGCAAGGGAGAAAGGCTCTGAGAATGATGTCCTGCCCTGAGCTGACCTCTGCATCAATCTGTGGAAGAGGAGTGGGACAAAGGAAGCGGGATCCCCGTCTCTTGGGGAATAGGCTGAGCTCCCTGCTGCAGGGAAAGGCCTTGGTATCTGCCCTCCTGCTGCTATCAGTGTCACCTTCAGGGGTTAAGGACTCTGGTCTTCAAATGAACTGTACAATTTTCAGGGCCTTGTACAAGATAAAAATGTAGGGCACTTCTTCAAAACATATTAAGAATTTATTAAGCCAAAACCAGGCTTCTGTGAAGTGTATGACTCTGCATGACTGGGCAGGTGGCATCTCCATAAAACCAGCCCAACCTGCAACTGTCCCCAGGGCCAGGCCTGCTCTGGAATGGAGAGAGTGCAAAGCACTACAAAGGGGGAATAGCCGCTACTCTGAGAATACTCCCAAGTGCTAAGCTCACAAGGCCAGGGCATAGGTCTTCGCTGATCCCAGACCAGCTGCATGACTGTGGCTTAGCTTCTTTGTGCCTCAGTTTCCTCATCTGAGATGAGGGGCCTGCTTCACAGGATGGCTTCAGAGGATTAACCCTAATGTGGATTAGTTATGTTGTTAATCTTGACGCCCTCTGTGGATGTCACATAGTCTTGACTGATATTAGATAGCCCTTCCTGGAAAAACAGAGCGGGGAGGGGAGTGGGCAAAGGCAGGGAAACCTGGCCAGCGGGGCTCTGGCTCCAGCTCTGCTCTGTGGCCTGCTGAGCAGGAACTGGCCTTCTCCCCAAGCTCTCAAGATAGAGGGACTGGTGACTTTTCCAGCTTCATTGTTCTGTTCCCAAGGAAGCTCACCCCTCCCCTTTGTGGCCGCCTCAGCCATTATTTCCTGAGGTGCAGGAACTTCTTCCTCATATCTGATAACAAATCTTTCAGGTTTACTTGCCTTGTCCTTCTTTTGCCCTTTGTGTGGAAACAATTGCTTAGCAACCCCTAAGAACAAGAAGCGGAGATGTAGCCATCTACTCTGCAGGTGGAATGGCCAGGCCCTCTCCTCAGTGTCTCCTTCCCCTGGCCCCTCACTGCATCCCATCTTGCGCCTCCCCCTCCCGTGAGGCCCACACAGGCGTCATTCTCTCGGCTCTTGCTGAGGGTATTTGCATCCTGCTCATCCATTCCAGTGCTTGAGCACCTGCTTCCTGCCAGACGCTAGACACTAGGATCTTTGGAAGGAACAACTGAGCAGCACCAGGTGAGTCAGGGAGAACGCCAGCCCACAAGCCAGGGTCTGGGCCTGAGTCAGGGGTCCCGAACCGTGTTGCTTTAGCTCTCTGTGCCTCAGTTTCCCGACTATGGTACATGTGGAAGTCAGCTTGGGGATTGCAGTACCATAGTGGCTGCTGAGTTGCTAGGCCTGGTGGATCCAAACAGGGAGTTATT
>PVKN010039933.1:0-10792 GCA_004027915.1 Capromys pilorides
TATAAAAAGTAATTGTTTCATAGTTTTAGTGTTCAGCGAACTCTAGTAGTCCTATTTGAACCATACCTTGATGTAGTAAATCTAATTCGAATGCTGGTTCCTGTTTTGTTATACTGTAAAACAGGACTTATCACGAAGAATAAAAAGCCTTGATTTTCTATGTTACGTTACTGTAACATACAAGAGAATATCAAATGTGTCTGTCAACATCTTCAAAAGGCGATTACCAACTCTTTTTGGGAAGTAAATTGTGCATTTTTTAAAACAAGTTGCTGCATTTGTATTCATCTAAGTGCTTGACAAAAGCCACATATAGATTTACTCTTGCAACTACAACGATTGTCTTTCACTGTCTTGACTTTGTTTTCCTGCGTTTCTTTCTCTGAGGGAAAGCTGAGTTTCTACAAGTTAGCAAGTTGCTAAGCAACCCCCAACTCCTTGCTCACTAAAAGGCAGCGTGCAGGGTATCCTAACAGAGCCTTTCCATGAGCTCAGTAAGAAATAGGCAGCCTAACCTATTTCGTATGGAAGAACAGATGTCCTTGAAACTTATTTTGGACACAGAAATTAAAATTTGGTTTAAAATAAGCGTTTCAAAAATCTGAAACAGAGGTAGAAAGTGTTCTTTATTTTTCCTGACATGTTTTCTCACGAGAAAACACTCTCCTTTTTAGCCCATGGACTGCTCCCAGTCCTTAAATGTTAAAAGCAGTTCTCCCCATAGAACTACTAATACAACTACATTGGTTAAACAAAAAACACCGTGCTAGTGATGGCTATTGTATTGGAAGTCAGAGTCAGCCGTGACCTGCGCCTGCTGCAAGAGCCCATTCCAAACTGGAAGCAAGATGTGTTGGGTGAAGTAATGACCTCACGACCAGGTGGGCACCCTGCGTTTATACAACACTTTTTATGCACCGGAGCTCCCTATTTTAAACACCCGAGAAAATTTCCAGAAAGTGTTATTTCCGAAGAAAAAAATGTAAACATTTCACCCCATGGTCACTGCTGACTCCTCTCATTTGAGGTTTGTTTTTTGTTTTTAACTTGAAAACTCAGTTCACTTCTCTGGCTATGTGAAGGCCAAAATTAAGTTTTCAGTAAATGGCATAGTATGGACGTAGTGGTTTAGGCCTTGTAGACACCTAGATAGGAGATAAATAGTGGCGAGGCTACCGATGTAGAAGGTACAGTGATGGGATGCCATTCCTATGTGCTTCACTGGCTTAAGGTCTCTGAAAGGGCCTATTTTGCAGAGTCTCCTTTTAAGATTTTCCTTGGACATTTTGCTATTACATAGAGGGATATTTTTCTTTTCATATTTCAGCTCCCTTTCCTTTTATATAATTCTTGCACCTGACAGTGGAAGAGATCTGTAGGAACATGGGAAGGATACCAACAAACCATTTTCTCCTTAAAAAAAAATTTCAAGACCTCATGACTGTTCACGCACCCGTTCAAATAACGCCGGACACAGCCAAAAGCTCCCTCTCCTAGTGGCATCATGGTGTAAGACAATGCTAGCTAAAAGGACAGGAAAATTTGGACAAGTTAATAGACTTAAAGTTCTATGCATTCTTGCTTTGTCTTTTTCAAAGCGCACCCCTCCTTCCCCTTCAGTATGTGGTGTTCTCCTCTGCGCCTCTACCATGAATTTTTAGGGAAAGGTATACACTGTAAAATAGATTATAATGTGGTGCAAAAGAACGTCTGCTTCTATCCTCAAAGCATGTATTTAACTTAATTCATCCTCTGCATCAGAAAATAAAACTGCAGCTTATGTTCAAAAAGTACAATCCATACAAAGCAAGGTTGAAAAGTTCCGTACTTAGTGTAACCTTTCCAAGGTTCATCTTGATCAGTATAAATTCGGACTCTGCTTACCCATTGACTATAAGTAACTTTTGTTTTCAAGTCTTTAGGTGACAGATCATGCTGGAGTAGATGTGCTCTTGCTTGCATAAAGACAGCTGTGCTATGGAGTTTTTTCTGTTTAATCTCAAAAGTTAACGTGATTCAAGAGAGTGGTTTTGCTAATAAACAAACCGAAGCACACTCGTTGTTACATTAAAAGGTAAGAAAACAATTCTGAGACAGCAAGCATAAAGGCCCAGGATCACCGTGGAATACCAAGAGTCAACTCACCCAGTCGGACATATGTACACCAATGTGAACTGGAAATCTTACCCCAGTCGTGGCCTTACCCCTTCCCCCCACCCCCCGAAAAAATAATGGAGAAAACAACCAAAAGCATTTGATTTCCCTCCAACTGTCAGAGGCAGTTCCCAGAGCTGCCCCTGCATGGGGGCCTAGTGTTGACTTTGATCTTAGGCTACCATGTGCTTTTTTAAAAAAACAACACAGGGAAAGGAAAAATCAGAATATTGACCAAAGAGCAGTGGCCTCCTGCTGTCACAGCATGCCTCTTCTGGGGCTGGGTTTCCATGTGTCTGTCCGCCTGTTTCCTGGGAGTAGTTTTGTCCTTCGGGGTCCATCCTTCCCTGGCTGTGGTGGGTAGCACCTCACAACGGGTTGGCCAGTGCCTTTTTCGACCGCTTGATCATGCTGGGGTGGAACTCGGTGTGACGCCGGGCATGCTTTGTGAGGTGGTCGCTCCTCATGAAGCGCTTCTCACAGAGTGGACAGCGGAACTGCTTTTCCCCAGTGTGGGTCCGGTAGTGGCGGGTCAGCTCATCTGAGCGGGAGAACTTTTTAAGGCAGTCGGGCCACGTGCAGGGAAAGGGCCGTTCACCTGAGGGAATCAAGACAGGAATCTGATTAAGGACCATGTTGGGGAGTTCTGAAGGCCAGCCCTGGGCTTCAGCCCCTAAGACTGAAGCCCCCAGCAGGAAAGGCCCCTGCCAGGAGGGTCACAGGTTGGAATGCTCTTCTGCCCCGGAGCCCCATCACCTCAGAATGCAACCACAGTTGGCTTTCCTGTCTCTGTCCTGAATTATGTCCTGAATTCTTGTCATTATCGGGGTACCTAGGTCCTAGCTAACTGCTTTCTGGAGGCTCAGTGTGTACCAGAAATGAGGAGTGCCAAACAGACCGGACCAGAAGGGTGGAGAATTGTAAGCCATTCCACATGGACAAGTCCTAGCTCAAGCCTGCGGTACTCAATGGACAAAATTTTCATGCCAAAATACATTACTTAACAAATTCATTGAGTTTCAAAGTAGTTGAGTACCAAGGAGTGCTTGCGGTAGCTACAAACAGCATAACAACTATTCACATAGAATTACGTTGTAATAGGTATCATTCACAATCCAGAGATGACTTAAAGTCCATTAGTCACAAGCAAATGTAACAACTGCATTCTATATGAGGGACTTAGACCTGAGGGAGTCCTGGAACCCATGCCTGGCAGGTACTGAAGGACAATCTGGAAAGAGGCCACTAGGGTTTAAGGCCCTCATGTGGGCCTTTATCTGATGACTGATGTCCTCACGAGAAGAGATGGGAAGACTGGGAGACCACAAGGACACAGAAGAAGGTAGCCTTCTACAGAGAGATCAGACTCAGAAGGGACTAACACAGCCAACATCTGCCTGAGCCCTCCAGACCCTGGAACTTGAGACCGTGTATTTCTGCAGTGTGAGCCACCTAGCCAGTGCAGTTGTTTTGTTTCGTGGAACTGCTTGAACGCAGGGCCTCCACAATGAGCTACATCCCCAGCCCATCTTCTATTGTAAGACAGGCTCTTGTTAAGTCACTAAATTGCCCAGGGTGGTTCACATATGCAGGAATACACACCATATCCTGTCTAAACTCTGGCTCAGGTACAGCGGCCTCAGCAAAGTAATACAATGAGAAAATTGCTGAGAAGAACCTTCTCTAAGCAAGCTGCTTGTTACTGGGGAGTGAGCTCAGGACCTTGCACTTGCCAGGCAGGCGCTTATGCCACTGAGCTACGCCCCAGCCCCAGCTCTAAGCAAGTAAGGCTGACATTCTGTACTCAATGGATTCCTCAGAAAAATCTGTTTTTCATTTTCATTTTGTTTCATGAGTTCTCTCAGGGACTCAAAGGCTGGACTCTTCTGCTACATTCCCTGGGATTAGAGAGATGGAAGGGACTGGGGCACCCTCCCACCTGGAACAGAGATTTCTCCGCAGCCTCTTAGTGCTGCAGCCACTCAGCAACTGGCAGCAAAGTCTAGTGACAGGGAGCCCCAGACCTCACGAGACAGCCTGGTGGTTCTTGAGAGCCTCTGCCACAAGCACTCCTTTACTGATACGAAATCTGCTTCTGTGCAAGGCCGTATTTCAAGCCATCACATTGTCACACTAGAAATAATTGTTCCCTCAGCCACACCACAGTCCTTCAACTATCTGGAAGAAAGCTATCGTGTCTTTGACTCCTCTACTCCAGACTAAACAATCCCATTCTCTGCCATCTTTCTCCTAACAGAAGAACTAGCATTATAATAAAAGTAATCACAGAAGTATACGTAGAGACTGCAGGGATTCCATGTGTTATCTCACTCGATTCTCACAGGACGGCCCACAAGACTGCCCCACTTCGCAGATGAGAAAATGGAGGCTTGAAGGGTGCGATCACTTGCCTAGGGTCACGCTGCCACAAAGCAGACAGGGATGCTAAGCTGGTGCTCCCAGCCACTCTGCTAACCTGCCTCTCGGGGATCATGTTTCCATGCTGCTCCCATTCCAACTGCTTTCCTCTGAGTCCTGCTACTGTGCCCAGCCTGCTGTGACTGCAGCAATACCCTGCCTGCAGGACAGGCTCGGGCCAGCACAGGGTAGTAACTGTAATAACTCCTGCTCCTGTCCTGACCCCACCACAGTGCCGGTGAGTACGGCCTGCATTCCCACTCTGGGATGCACACGAGCAAAAGCCCAGCTTTGGCTGTTTAAGAAGAGAACCTTACTTGCAGCTCCTGGGACTGTCCTCACCTGCTCGGGAACTGTCTGCCTGCTCCTCACACCTTTCCATGCGCAGCCCAGAGTGGCTGCTTTGCAGACACAGGATACTGGGCTGTGGCTTCCACAGAGCTCGCAAACACGCCTGGGTAGGTGCGAGGAGCAAGCGTTTTCTCACTCCCTCCCAGCCTTGCTGGGAAGCTAGCACAGAAGCACGGGTGCTGGGAGCTGTCCAGCAGGGAGCGTCTGAGTCACTGGGGAAGCACGCACCTCCCCATCTGTTTCTCTGAACCTGTGTTTTTGTGATCATCTATACACGACTCTGCTTTTGTTTTGTTTTGGAGATTTTGCTGTTCTCTAAGCACAGCAATGATGTAACAGCCTGTATAATCTACGTGCTCTTGTGGGAAACCCAGTGTGACAAGCGAATCTGCAGCCAACTCTCTACATGTAAGTCTAGTTAGCAGACCAGTGGTGGTGGTGGTGCGCATGTTGTTTGTTTTCCTTTTTTGTCTTTTTGAGCTAGGGGCTCACCATGCAGTTCAAGCTGGCCTTGAACTCACTTTGTAGCCCAGGCTGGTCTCAAACTGGAAATGATACTCCTGCCTCAGCCTCCCAAGTGTTCAGGATTACAGGCTCTTTGTAAGACAAAAGATGCTAACATACAGGTTGTTTTTCCTCCATTAAAGCCCCAGTGTATGTATGTATGTATATATATACTGTGGTGTGGGCAATTTTTGACAAAGAGGTGGATTTGGGCTACAGTTTGAGGCCCTGTCTCTAAAAGGTTCACCATCACTGGGCCAGTTTAAGCCTCTGTGCTGAAGAGCTACGGCAGCAAAGCAGAGGAGCAAACCAGTGACTGCTGGCTCAACCCACAGAGGATGAGAGACAAGGGATGATGTGGATGGCATCCCTGCAGGAGCCCAGAAGAAACAAAAGCAAAAGAGCTTTCCTCTACAATCCCATGGAGACATGAGGCTGAAAACTATCCTTTTACAACTCATATAGCTTGAGTAATAATTTCACCCACTTTAACAGAATTAATTAATTTATTTACTTATTTATTTATGGTCTTGCTATGCAGTTCAGGCTGGTCTTGAGCTCTCTTCTATAGCCCAGGCTGGTCTCAAACTCACACCAATATTCTTGCCTCAGCCTCCCAAGTGCTGGGATTACGGGCGTGCGCCACCACGCCCAGCTACTTTAACAGAATATTGAGCACCAGGTGGCATGCAGATTATCATAACCCAACAGGCCAAGCGTCTTGCAGCAAGGACAAATCAAATACAACTTTCAACCTACTCGTGCTGCTGAGCAATTAATAAATGCCCAAACTTCCATGTGCTCACCACTCAGCACCCAAAGGGACTGACTATGGGACGTTCCTGACGTCGGTACACAGCCATGGCTGCTCAAATCCTACACGCAAAATGGTGTAGTGATTGCGTGCAGTCTAAGCACATCTTATTCCTGAGAGAGGGTCTTGCTATGTCTTCCAGGCTGGCTGTGGTAGTTCACTGACTATAAACTTGAATGAGAGACACCCAGCTAGACTGGGTCAGCACAGCTCTGGGTGTGGCTGAATGGATTTGCCTAAGACCCAAGACCCAGCCTGGGTGTGCGTGGCACCAGCCAATAGGCTTGCCACCTGGATGCAACGAAAGGGAAACAAAGAAGGCAGGCTCACTTCTGTTCCTTCAGAGGGGCTCCAGCCTTCACCTTGGATCTTACCTTCTGCTGCCCGGCACAGGCTCCTCAGCCTCCTCATTCCAACTGGAATGGACACTGCTGTGAGCTCCAGGTCTTTGAGTGGACTCTTTGGACCTCCTGCGCACAGGCTGCCCTTCTGCATGCTCACACAATGGGCTCTGTGGGCGGCCACTGTGAGCCTATTTTGTAAATCCTTATGTATTTGTAGATCTTGCATTAAATACCTCTCTGCTAAGCACTGACTGCTACACTAACTGTAAACTCACTGTGTAGCTGGAACTTGGAGCAACCCTTCTGTCTCGGCCTCCTGAGTGCTGGGTTACAGGCATGCAGCACCACACCCAACACAACTTCTCATATCCTTCAAAGGAGCTTGGAATCCCTGACTGTACCTAATACAATATGAATGCTACTTAAAACAACTACCATACGCACTGTTAATACAGGCAAGGGGTAAGTCTGTACATGTTTAATATAAGTCCCACTTTCTTCTATTTTTGACTTGTAACTGATTATGTACTTGTGTGGAGCTCATGAATACAGAAGTTTGCAAGTATGTGTGTGTGTGTGCTCCAAAGTTACTGAGTTCCTGAAGAAGGCTGCTGGGCGACTCTGGAATTAGGTTGAGGCAGGGTCCCTGCTAGCCCCAAAGCAGCATTCATGGGGCAATGTTCTTCTAAACATTCTAGATTAAAAACACAGTGTGAGGATAGAATCAGTATAGTGCTGAGGCAGAAAGATAAACTATAAGACAAAAATAGGCCCCACTCTGTCCTTGCTGTATGATGTGCAACGAAGGAAAAGGCAAAGTTCAGTGCTTTCTCAAAGTTGTTCAGGACAAAAACTCACCAGGAGAGGTTGTCCTGGAGGCAGGGTCTTGTGGTTTAGCTTACTCAGTGGCACACGCTCTTGTGTCTGTCAGCTGAGTCATGAGAGGAAGAGGTTACTTACTTGAGGGAATCTGTGTCCAGTGTGGGAAAATGGGCCAGAAGACCAGTCTGCTGTGGGCCACAATTCCCTCGGTTCTGGGAAATAGCTCTATAGAGTAGTGGTGCCAAAGTGCCTACTCATGCTCATAGCTTATATATACGGTGTACTTCAAGTACAAACAGGATCCTTGGCTATGCAACTTACAGTCTGTCGACAGCTAATTATCATTTTGTGATTGTTCACATTGTTTCTGGTTTTATTTATTTTTTTTGCAGTACCAGGGTTCGAACTCTGGACCTTGTGCTTGCCAGGCAGGCACTTGTGCCACTGCCGCACATTATTTCCCTGGCCCCACATTGCTTCTTTTTAATACAAATGCTGTATTGACCTGGCATCCTTATTCTGAAATGTTCCAGAGACTAGAGAGGGAGCCTCACAGAACCCAGAGAAATGAAGGGATAATGCAGTCTTTATTAAATCATAGCTTGCAGAACTCCTAACAGTTTCTAAGCATGTAACAAAGATCTGCCTGGAAGGAAATTGCTAACACAAAGGCCTTCTGATTATTTTGATTCCTCTAGATCCTTTGGGAAAACATTAGGAGCTTTGGGGCAGCGATCTAAATCAGAAGGTAACAAATTACAGCCTACCAGCCCAGCCGGACTTGCTGGGAGACAAGACCACATGGCTGAACACACATCAAAGGAAGAACACAGCCCTGGGTGTGGTGGCACATGCCTGTAATCGAAGCTGGGGAGGCTGAGGCAGGAGGACCGTTGTGAGTTCAAGACCAGCTTGAGCTACAAAGTGAGCTCAAGGCCAGCCTGAATTGCAGAGTGAGACTCTATCTCAAAAGAAAAAAAAAAGTCATGGCAGGACAAAGTTACATGACATTTAAATTCTCATGCACACACACATGAAGTTTTATTGGGAGCACTTACACTCATTCCTTCACGTATTATCTCTGGCCATTTCTCTCTACCCCAGCAGTGCTGAACACTGTGACAGATGGCACAGACCAGAAAGGTGAAAACATCTACTAAAGGTCCCTTTACAGCAAGTTATCTGACCAGTGACATCAATCAGGTTTGAACTGCTTCTACTTTATTTACACCATAGGCTATAAATTCAAATATCCTCAGGACTGCTGGGGACACCGCTCAGTGGTACACTGTGTGCCTACCGCATGTGAGGCCTGGGGTTGGCCAAGGTTTTCAGCACTACGAAAACCAATATCTGCACACAGGGCACATGCCTGTAATCCCGGAGGCGCGGCAGGCTGAGGCAAGAGGATTCCAAGGTGGAAGCCAGCCTGGGCAGCTTTTCATGATCTTGTTTCAAAAACTGAAAAGTGCTGGGGTGCAGTTCAGTGGTGGAGCACTTGCCTAGCATGCCCGAACCTCTCAATTCAATCATCAGGAATCCCCCCACCCCCAACTCCACCCCAAATCACCACAGGTCTTCAGGAGCCAGATATATAACAAAAGGAGCAGGTTAGGAACTTGGATGGAGGCTGGAATCCATGGCCAACTAAAGAGCGCTTTTCCATTGAGAAGCACACAAATTCAACACTTTAGAAAACAGTGCTGGCCAGCAGTGTATGTGCTGGCCAGATTCGGCTTGGGGACACACCATTCGCAGTCCTCTGAAAACTCTTCCACCTCTACCCCAGTGGATAGTTTCCACACAACACTCCTGTGGAATCCATTCCATCAAGTCAATGACAGGCACATGACACACTATCACTGAGGAAAAAAATGATAGCATGGCATGCATCTAAGAAACTACACCATGGAGAAGGCAGGTGTACTGAGGAGCAGACAAGAGAACGGAAGCCCCAACAAACGGTGACTTCTGTCTTTTTTTGCCTCACAGCCTGAGGGGAAGCCAAGTAAGGCCCTCTGTTAGCTAGTGCTGAGGCTCACCGGGAGAATGGTCAAACTTTTGGCTGAACATACCACAGGGCAAAGAACCCTCAGTGAGAGACTCTTTAAACCTGTGCTTAGTATTAATGAGCAAGTTACCATCTTCTGGGGAAGAAAAAAAAAAAACAGGCTTGTAGGACTACTTTATTTCTGGCCTTCACAGGAAAACACACCCAGCGGCAATGACACAATATGCTCCGTACAAGTCTTCTCATTATTTATGTATCACTCCCCGCCCCTTTCAGCAACAAGCCCAGCACCTCTCTCCGACAGACTTCAGTTCAGAGTAGAAAATAAACTGGATAAAAGCTAGTGAGCATTGCACAGGAGGTAGAGAAGACTCTGCCGACCAGACCAGACCCACAGACCTCTCCTGGGCCTGCTGGCCACGGGCGACAGACTTGACTGCGCCAGGACAGCTGGGGCTTGGACTTCCCCGCAGGCGCTAAGGCCACAGTGCGAAGAGAAGGTCCTCCTCCCGCGAAACGCTGCCCTGCAGGGCCAGGTCTCCATCTGGTCGGTTGGGATGGGCCGTCTGGCGGCCCTCGCAGGGCTTGGGCCCTGCTGCCCTCGGCCCTCTGCTGGCTCCCTGCGCCCCACGGGTGGCTCCTGAGGCTCTGGCCTGGGCCAGGCAGGCTCATGCCTCAGGAACGCCTCCTTCCCTAGCTAGTTTTTCCTGTCCTCTCTTCTCCACATTCAGGGAAGAAAAAGTGCAATCTTAAAAAGCTCTACATTTAATTGAGGCAGGAAGGTTAAAAATACCAAATCAAAAGCTCCCGTTGCTTCTAGCAGAGTAGGCTACCCTGTAAAAAACAAATCTAAGGAATTAGGTCTCCTTTTCAGAAGAGAATTCTGAAAGTGTCAATTAAGAACCACAGCTGCCCACAGATGTACAAAATCAAGGCAGCTTCTTGAGGAAAAATAAAGGTTTAACAACAAAACTACAACTAGGCTTCTAGGGATAAAAGGATAATTTGATGTCAGAGAATCATATTGACATTATTCCTCATTTTAACATGCTAATACCCAACACACACACACACACACACACACACACACACACACACAGTTTGCCTGGATAGATACAAAATAGTATTTAATAAAATTCAACATCTGCCCCTAGTAAAGTTTTTAGGAAAATAGAAGAATAGCCAGAGGTGGTGATGCGCATCTATAGTCCTAGCACTTGGGAGGCTGAGGTAGGAGGACTGCGCCAAGCTCAAAGCCAGCCTAGGCTACATAGTGAGTTCCAGGCCAGTCAGAACTGCACAATGAGACCCTGCCTCAAAAACAATAAAGAAAATTCCTCAACATGATCAAAAGTATATATAACAAGTTGAAAA
>PVKN010039934.1:0-10797 GCA_004027915.1 Capromys pilorides
TGGAGAATACAGCGGGTGTGAGCACCCTCTAATACCAGTGAAACAACCAGATGCACACTGGCATTGCCTGCAGAGACCAAGCCTGCCCTATAAGCTTGCGACCAGAACAAACAGGAACTGACAAGGAAGTCTGTGGGAGGCTAAGGGACTGAGCTACACATATGCATTTCTTCCACAGGGGATAAGTTCATCCTCCTCCCGGGGGAAATAGGAAGTGTGGAGCCAGGGTCATAGGAGAGGTGAGCCCCTGTCTGAGTCTCTATCCATTAGGTCCCTTTACCCTGAGCTTAATTAATGGGATGATGTCAATTGCAGAAAGGAGATTAGCTTCTGTGGATGCTATTCTGCTCCTGCCCTGAGAATACTTGAAGAGACCAGCACTGTCCCTTGATAAAGACCAAAGAAATATAAAGCTAAAAGGCATCTTTCCTTTTTTAATTTGCCAATTTGGAGCTGAAGTTCTCCTTTCACTGTGAGTTCTTTGAGACTAGCATCCCAGGCTGTTTTGTGGAGAGTGGGTATTGGTCTCTCAGCCCGTACACAGGTGAACTGATCAACACCCAGCCTCATGTGTACCCTTCTTTTGAAGAATGACTGGAGCTTGCTCATAATCCCAGCACTCTTCAAGGCAAGGCAGGAAAATCACAAGTTCAAGCCCAGCCTGGGAAACCTTATGACTTAGTGAGTGTCTCTGTCTTAAAATAAAAAGTCAAGAAAAGGGGTAGAGATGCAATCCAGTATGAAGATCCTAGTTTCAATGCCCAGTGCTGAAGAAAAAAGAATGAATGAATTGGCCAGGAACAATGATGCAGTGTCAGTTTTGTATTGACAAATCTATGAATGGAAAGCAAATCAGCAACCCCTAAACCACTGGTCACAAGCCAAACGATAACCACAAATCCATTTCTTTTAATGTTCAACTCATGATACTATTGACAGGTCATCACAGAGATTCTTTAGGAAGGAAGGAAAATTGAGAAAAATCCCTTTACAGCAGCAACTGAGGACAGTCCAAACTAGTTTCTGAGGGACTTTGACCTCTAGATAGAAACTTGTTTGGAAGGGTCTAATAGTTATGGTGGAAACTGCATGGTCTGAGTTCCACTGTGGGGATTCGCTTTCATTTCACATGCTGACACTTCATGAGCCCAAGACTGTCTAGGTTTCAGATTTGGAGAACAGCTCATCCAGGACACGAGGCTCTGAGTAGGAGGGTAGAAGACTCCCTCAGGGAGTTAGGAGGCCTTAGGAGTGACTGCCAAAGCTCCTGCCCATCTCTTCCTCCTCAGGTGTCATTGAGCACAGGGACTGGCCTCTCTCTCCCATCCGGTACTTCACACAGGAAGACATTAACCAGGGCAAAATCATGTACCGGCCTCCCTCCGCGGCGCCCCACCTCCAGGAGATCATGGCCTTCTCCTTTGCAGGTAACACTGTCTTATCCGCCTCATGCACCCACATTGCGCTCTGCATCTCCATGGCCCACCCTGACTTATCCCAGAAGTCCTCTAGACAGTTGGTGACACTGCTTCACAAACCTACTTAGAAGAGCTAATACTGTAAGTCAGGGCATGGTGTGAACTAAGTTCCTCCTTTTTCCACACTAACACACACATAGGCATTCTTCAGTAAACTTACTTTGTAACTCTTTTGTTTGTGCCAGTGACTGAGTGGAGCCTTGGAGATAGGACACGAGCTGGAAAAATATGGCAAAGGCTTCCCACAGTAAAAGGCACCTGCCATTAGTTTTCCTCAGAGTGAACCTTTCTCACTGGACACAGCTGCCCTGTCATTCTTGCCACCTTCTGAAGCAGCTCTGTGTCGTTAGTTGTGGTCTCACAACTGACTTGATGTCTGGAATCAGTTCTGTAACAGTTCTATCATTTTGATTTGAGACAAGAGCCAGAAGTTGTGTGTTGCCAGATCTGTGAGTGAGGCAGATGAGGATACTTAATAGTGTTTGTTTGAGTCTTCCTATCCATTGGATGGCACACAGTAGTGGCATTTGCTGTATTTTTTTAAAGTCGTATCTCATAAAGCCACTCAAGAAAGACCTTGCAGAACTGCTTCAAAAAGTGGCAAGGATACTGGGATAAGTGTGTCCAAAGCAAGAGAGGAGTATTTTGAGGCTGATGAATGGCAATATAGCTTCAACTATAATAATTTTTCTTAAATGTAAGCATTCATAGTATATTATGACCACACCTTGTATACTGGTGAGCAAAGAGGATGTGCATGTAGGTATGAGGACAGCTAGGCAAATAATCCCAGTTAGGAATGTTTAATGCACAGTGTCCTGGGAGCTCTGAAAAGGTGGTAGACCACTCCATGGTACAAGAGAACAGCAAGGCTGACTTACACTGCAGGCAAAGGGACTGCTCAGGGGCATCACAACAGTGGGTAAATGGAAGCTATCCAAGCTGTATGTGCATTCAGGAACAGTGGGGAATGCATTGCTGAAGGAAGAGCTGGCACCCTGTGTACACAGTCTTTGAGGACAATGTGTCTGAAGCTTGCCAAAGGCAGTGAATCTGGGATATGGAGAATCAAGCAGGGCAGGAATGAAGAGCCTCGTAGGAGACAGGCTACCCCTCTGAGTCCCATGGCTCACTTAGCATTAGGGTCTCTATAGAACAAGAAGAGCCAGCAGACGTATTAAGACCCAGGGGCTGGCTTCCAGAAGGAACTCCTTGACTGCCATGGTAGATGGAACCCAGCAAGGGGACCCTGCAGAACTTCAAGGAAGGTGTCATGGAGGATGCAGAATGAAGGTGACATGTTGGGATTGGCACCCAGATTTGGCAGGAAATCCTGAGAAATGTTGTCTTTCATCGAAGCCCATGCATGTCCTTTCACAAAACCACGATAGCCTTAAACCTCACCACCCTGTCTCCTCCCTTGACTCAGTTAGCAAAACTAACTGGGGTGAATCTTTATCCCTTAATATGTCTGTGCCTTTGATTGATCCTGAAAATCCTGAAACATTTTTCTACATGACCTTTAGGATATATGCACCATGTAATACAATGGCTATGGGATATTTTATAGAGTAGATTTATTCATATGGAAGAGTAGAGAGTTTCTTATGGGTTGTATAATGTTAGAAATTCTTATTATAATACTGGATTAAATAATTTTAGAATTTCTTATTATGATAAACATATAACATGATAGCTACCATTATTTAATATAAGTTAATTCATCCAGAAACTAATAAACTCCTCAATTAGATTAAAAGTCTCCAAGGGCAGGGAAAGGCCCCTTTTCTGAGGAGTGTGCCTAGTGTGTAGTAAGTGGGTAGCTAATGGCCCATGAAAATGTTTGTGGTACTCTATCCCCTACTTTACCAGACCTGCTTTATAAGAAATCCTAAAGATATCCTGGGATTAGAAGCAAAGAAAACATGTCAGCCATGGGTTGAAGTGTTTTTTGCAGATCTGCTACTCTCATCTTGGTCCTTAGAGTCTCTTCTGAGAAAGCAGAGCCCTGTCCTGTATAACCTATGGGATAAATGCCATAAGGTAAATCCCTCTCATGCTCACAGGGTGTAAATCAATGTCCTGGGCATCACTCAATGCCACGACAGCACTGACCCACCTAAAAGCACTATCAGTGATGTACAACATCACCCCCATTCACCAATTTGGAGGAGTGTAGGTACTGATAAAACAGGATCCAAATGAATGTATTATAAATCACTCTTAACTGCTGTGATATAAAATTATTCCACTATGTGGTTCCTTTTGCTATTTAAAGTTATTGCTGACATTACTAAATTCAGCATAACATTAGCAAATGACCTGCTGTTTCTTCAATCAAGATAATTGAAATAAAACATCTTTCACTTTCCTAACCTCTGTTCCATGGTTTGTGCCTTGTCTGTCTCACTCAGAGCCCAGAATGTTTAGTATGCCAATTATTTTCTCTTACTCTTTCAGGTCTCCCAGAATCTGTGAAATTCCACTTCATAGGTAACGAATTTAATCTCAATTTTGTTATAAAATGGAATTGTTCCTTCTCTTATTAATTTCTTTCTGCTCCCTTTATCATTACTTTTAGCTATTCTCTAAGACTTAATTAAAAGTTATGACTTTTCCTCCAAAACAACTTTCTTCTAAAATTATCACATGGTTAATTAAATAGTAGTCGGTTACTTTTGTATTCATAGAAAAATAATCTACCGAAGATGCTATAAGTTGATGTTATACTTAAGCTCTAATTCAGTTTGTCCAGATATTTGTTTAAAAAGAGGTAATTATGGTTGAGACCTTAAAGTCTGGATCCAGAGGGCCTAAAGTTCAGCCTCTCTTTGTCTGAATTCCTCTCACATCAGTGGAGGGCAGCAGCAGCAGCTGCAGCATCCGGGTACAACTCCCACTATAATGCTCAGCACATAGCTGTGCTTGAGTTACACTCAGCTACCACACAGTGGTTGTATGGTATCATGGGTAGAGCCACTCTGAATGCTTTGCTACTGCAAAGAAGTTTTACAAATCAGAGCAAGGGTTGAGAAATGTAAGTGTTGAAAACCTTAGCATCCTCGTATTAATTCACACACAGTAGAAGGTGAACGCTAATCAGCAAAAGCAGAGCCAGACCTACTGTCTGTGCTGGAGCAACAGAAAGCCGAGCCTTCTTGTTTAGGTGACAGTGAAGATACTTGACAATAAATAGTATTTTTAATATAGCTGTTCAGATGGGAGTGACAAACCTATCAGAACAACCATCCATGTGTCCTGTTACACTTCAGGCAGAGAGCAACCTTGAAGGGACAGAAAACCAATGCCCTCTAACTCCCAGGCCTTCTTTTCCACTTTGAAGGGTCAAAACTCATGCTTGAACCAACATTAGGTTTCTGGGTTGTGTGAGGGCACTTTAAAACCCCAGTCAGCTCATTTCTAGTAACATATCTCTGGCTAATTCATACAGTCAGTAGTAATATATAACAGGGCTCTTTTTTTCCTTTTTTTTTTTTGAGAGGAACTTACATGAAATATCTCATTTAAACTTTATGACAATATGTAATGATAATTTTTCTTTCAGCCTTTTAAAGTTAAGGCTGCTGAAATTTACTAATGGTAAATAATCTACCGAAATTCCCACTGTGATAAAGAGAGGAGCCAGAACTTGAGTTTAAGCTTCTAGTTCAGTGCATGAACTGGTCAGCTTATTCTGATGTGTGTGTATGTTGGGCATGGAAAGCAGATGTCATACTCGTGTGCCTCAGCTTTTACCCTAAAGTTTGAGTAGGTGAGGGGTTAGCAGTGGACTTCTCTAGGACCTTAAGTTAAATGACTCTGAAACTACTATACAGAATAAAAGGACAGAACTTAAATTACCTTCTTTATTTTTCCAAGGTTCTTTTGTTTCATTTTGTGGAAAAACTTTAGAATTTAATAAGAAAGAAGTCATCTCCTTTAAAAGAGATTTGTAAGAGAGAAATTAAATTGCTAAGGTAGTAACAAACCTCCACTGGAACATTAACCCATAGAATGAAAGCAAATAGTTCATTCTGGGTAATCAGCTAAGAGGAGGAAGCAAGCCTGTTCCTGACTCGCCTGGCTTTTGACGTGTTCAGTTACCCCTCAGAACAGTTCTGACCAAGGTGAACACGAGGAACATGGTTCCCACCGGATGGGTTTAACCCAAAGAGGCAGTGAGATGTTCCTCAGAGAACTTGGGAAATGTGCTTAAGGAGCGGGTCAGACACATAGCTGCTTATATTTTAACCATTAAGTTCTTACATTTGTTTAAAACATGGCAGTCATATTGTATGTTTTCTAGTGATGGAAAACATGCCCAAAATAACTTTCTTCGACTCAGAGGCAAGGATTTCCCTTGGTCTTTCTGGAGAGATATGTAGGAGGACTAGGGCTCTTTAGGTTATACAGACCCTTTCTTTCCTCCTCAATAAAATAAGAATACTGAGATCTGCATGAGCTTCCTCCCATTTAAAAATAAAACCAATGTAAATTATAGCAGAAAAGTAAAATTGTGTTTTGCAATTATTTATTTTTATTTAGCATAACTTTTTTTTAAACTGTAGATTCCAGGAACCTCAGAATCACAAATCTACTGAAATTTATGGAAAAGTCAGAATGTTCTCAAAGTTTCCAAAGTTAACAATCTTCTCCTTCATTCTGATCATCTGTAGAGATTAGCCATGAGTGGAGAACCTGCAGCAATAATTTTGACACTTGACCAAATTACCCAAGCCGTAAAGCTATGCCTGTGCACGTGCTGTCCCTATTCCTTCCACAGGGTTGTCATCTGGGTTTCTCCAGGACATGGCGAATAACTTAGACATTTGCTATGTTCTCAAATTTGTCTCCAGAATAGTTTTCCCCAAAACACAGTGCCCACAGCGTAGGTTTGACCCAGAGAACATAAATGGAATCATGGCTGGGAGTCACTGAGCAGTGGTGAGATCAGAGTCTAGTGACTGGTGACCAAGTACTGAAGAAACTGAGCACAGAAAGCAATTTCCCATTCCCAGCCCACCAGTAGCAGCACAGTTTTCTCAAAGGCACAGTGGACGAACAGATGAGCAAATAGTCTGTCCCAGCTAGGCTTTTGGAGAAGGGAGAGTGTACTGAGGTATGAGAAAGAAGATTCAGGGTCAGGCAGTTTTGCCTTCATTTCCCTTAGGAAATCAATGTTCAGCTGAAAAAAGTGATACAAGGAAGTAAAACTAGAGGTCTCTGTTTTGCTCACAAAGATGTCTTCTGTTTATGGCACTGTGCATAATGACCAGGTAAAAATGGCTCTGCTTACTTCCAAACAAATGCTCCGAGAAATGTTCTCAGTGCTTTCAAAAATTCTTTCTAATGAAACAAAGATATATCATTTATAGAAGAGAGTTCTTGAGAAAAAAATATTTTTTCTAGAATATTGGCAGAATGAACTAAGTCAAAAATTTTGCATAAGTAAAAGCCTTTACCAGCATCTTTTAAAAGTGCGTTTTTTATACTACTTTCCAGAAACATTTATCAAAATCACCTTGCTGTGAAAGCACTCTCTTAAAATGACTTCTTTCTTTAGGTTTATTATCCTTTTTTTCCCCACAGAGAAAGCTCACAGTATCGTCCTGGGCTTATTTACTTTTCCCATCTGTAAGCATCTCTTCAAAGTGTTAAGTTAGTCTAAAGAAAAGCTTCTGGCTTGCCACTTTTCTGTTGTTGGGACAAAATATCTGGCAACTACAAATTAAAAGAAGTAAGATTTATTTTAGCTTCTGCTTTCATAGGTTTTAGTCCATGGTTAATTGGTCCTATTGTTTTAGGCTTGTGGTGAGGTAGAAACATCATGGAAGGTGTATATGATGGAAAAACTGCTCACTGCATGACAGCTAGGAAATAGGGGGAGACAGAAGGAGTGAAAGAGCCAGGAAGGAAGGAGCCAACAGCCAAGGCATGCCTTCAACAAGTGTCCATCCACTGACCCACCAGATCCAGGGAGCACTCCCCACCCCCAGTGTGCCCATTGAGCTGTGGACTCTGTCGTAGATTAATCTATTTAATGAAGTTTGATAATTCATGATCCATTCAATTGCTCAAATGCCATTAAATGGCAACCAAGGGCAGGCCTGATAGCTCAGCGGACTAAAGAGCCTGCTTAGGCAAAGCATAGCAGCCGGGATGCGCTATGACAGCCCCACCCTTGGAGTGCACTGAGACTAGGTGTGGTGGTGTGTGACTATAATCCCAGTGCTTGGGAGGCTGAAAATAGGAGGATCACCATGAGTCCGATCTACATAAGGAGACTTTGTAGACCCTGTACCAAATACATTAAAAAATAAACAAACAAACACATGGCAACCAAGCCTTCCACACAATGAAACCTGAGGGGGCATTTTGGATTTCTAACATATATGACTGAAAATAAAAAAAAAAAATACTGTATTTTTGGAAATAGTCAGATTACAAGTTAATTTATGTAATAGACCATCAGACTCCAAGTTAATTTATGTAATTATGTGCGTGTATGTGTGCGCGTGTGTGCGTGTGTGTGTGTGTGTGTGTGTGTGTGCGCTTTCTCTCTAGTGTCTGATGGAGAGCACACAAGTCCAGAGATGGCCCTCACCATTCACTTACTTCCCACTGTCCGGCACCCACCAGCACCCCAGGTCACAGCTCCCCTGCTTGAGGTCCGCCCAGGAGGCCGTGCTTCTCTCGGTAAGAACTGGAGGAACTGCAGCTCTGCAAAAAGAACCATATTTCAACAGCTGGCTGTCTCCGAGCTTCTTGTTGGGTGCCAAGAACAGTGACCTCTCTCCCCACAGTTGTCTAATCTTATTCTTACCCATTCTTATGCAAATAGAGACAGTGCAGAGAGAAGGAAATAAACTCTTCCAAGGCCAATGCTTATGATGGAATGCAACATAGAATTTATTTCCAAGCCTCCCAGAGTTTGATTTGTTGTCTTCACTAACATGTAAAATAACAGAGCAGGGAGGAGAATACAGGGAGCGAGTTTCAATGACTGCTCTTGTTTTCTGTTTAGAAAGTGAAGAAGTATAGGAGAAATGATGGATTGCAATAACCTTTTGAAGTTTGAAGAGTTAGAGTCAGCCCTGCTATTTGATACGTGATTGTATTTTCTCATAGTATGCGTATTCTTTAGATTGTTCTTCTTATGCCAAGGTCATTTTACTAGCAAATAGTGGGCGTTGTGATTTTTGTTACATGTATTCTGCAGGTGCCTATACAAGTTCTATAGGTGAGTTTTTGTCCTAAAATTAATCGCCCAATTTCTCCATGTGTCTTTTCGCCAAAAACTAATCGTCATCAATCTTATAAGCAGGCTACACTTATAATATCAAAGGTCGCTTACTTTCTTCCTCACTTTCGTGATGGCCCTAGCAGCTATCATGAAATTTGTTTTTCCTGGAATATTCAGGAAAATAATTTTTTAAAGAAATGAAAAGCAGAAAATAGTTTATGGTAGTATTTTCTGAAGGTCAGGACTGATCTGCTTCTGCCCTTTCTGTATATATGTCTTCATATGTATGGGAGAAAAAGTGTTCCAGATTTCTGAATTCAAAACTGCCATAAGTGATTTTTTGGAAGAACCTACTTAGCATTTTTGAGTCAGCTGTACCGCCAACTTTCACATTTGTGCTGGCCTTGATCATCCACACTCTGGCTTCTAGCCTGACCTTGGCTTGAATGTGTGCATACAGTTGTGACTGTGCCCATCTTTTTTCCATGCTTTCTTCTCTTACCACAGGCCTTCAGGTGGTAGTAAGGGACCCTCAGGCAGTTCCTGAAGAACTCTTCTTCAGGCTTCAGATACCTCCACAGCATGGTGTGCTCCTTAAGGACACAGCTGACTTCCGGGGACCCATGGTTGCAGGTAGCTGCATGTTCCTTCTTAGATCTGCTTGGGGACTTTTTGCTCTATAGGTTTATGTCTCAGAAAAAGCATGGAGTGTCTGTCTGTGGGATGTGCTATAAGGCGAGATCTCCTATTGAATTTGTCTCATTGGCCCAATCATTAGAGACACTTTTCTCTGCCAACCCCAGACCCAGGCCACCAGCTTCCCCCTGAAAACTGTGAAGCTACATCCTCCAATTATAAGTGAAATTACTTGATTTCTCAGAGTTGAGTAAATGTGTTTAACTCATTACAACACAAAGTGACAGCTGCCACTTCCCCATAACTTTTTTGTGGAGGTGAATTTGTCTGGCTTAATTTTGTATGTGAATCTTTTCCATTATTACTCTGATGTGTTATCTACATGGATGTTCATCCACAAGAGGGACATAGTTTTATAATTTATCTTTTTGTTGTTGTTATACTTTAGGGAAGGGTCTACAGGATATTCAAGGTCTCACTACTAGATCAGATTTGTAGTGATCCTCCTGTTTAGAGCCTCCCAGGAGTTGGGATTACAGGCTCATGCCACCACGCCCTGTCTCAGTTGCCAACTCAGTGTGCCCTGGGGGCAGGGCCAGCACCTGAGATTGAACCCCCAGCCCCTAGGCTTCCTTGCAGATGCTTTAATCCTCTGAGCCATTTGGCTGGCCCTGCAATTTATCTAAACTATGTAATCATGTGCTTATATGACCACCTATTTATTTATTTATTTACTTATTTTTATGTATTTGGTAAAAGGGTCTCACTATGCAGCTTCAACTTTTACTGATCCTCCTGTTTGTAGCCTTCCCAGCACTGTGATTGTAGTGGTGTGCGACACACACACATCTCAGTGGTCCACTCGGCTTGCCCAGGGGTTGGGGGTGGCACAGAATGTGGTACCAGGGATCAATGACCACCCTTTTACATTAATGTTTATTGTGCTTTTCCTAAGACTATGCATATAGATTATTCAGGAAGAACCGAAAAATCTGCAAAAATACAATGAAGTCTAAGTTTTTAGTAGTCAGGCCTCATATATCAAAGGAATCATCTCAAAATTCTGTACCTTATTCCAAAGACCTTTACTTTCTAAAAATCTTGATGTGGTTCCTATTAGACATGGAGTAATGCATGCTTCTAAATATCTCTGTTGGGACAGATCTTTGCCCTTGAAGGCAGATTGAATTGTTAAGAACCACCAGTATTGATATTTGGGAGTCACAAAGGTAGACTTTTAAAAATTCACTGAAGAGAAGAAATGTCATTAGAATACCTTTGTTGCAGCCTAGAGGAACTATTTTAAGGGCATATAGTCATTACTTTGTATCTTTAACACTACATTTGACTTATATTTATGTGATAAATGTATATAATATAAAGATATATATATATATAAAAGATGTATTAACTTTTTTGAGGCATAATGATATGAACACT
>PVKN010039935.1:0-10796 GCA_004027915.1 Capromys pilorides
TAGTGATCCTCCTGTCTCAGCCTTCCCAGCGCTGGGATGACAGGCAAGTGCCACCAAGCCCAATTCCAGTAGCTGACTCCATGTGTCCAGGATTCTGGGGTGAGCATGGCATGCACTTCCAGGGATCGAACTCGGGTCGTTCAGTGGCCAGGCAGCCCTTAGACTGCCAAGCTATCGCCTCATAACAGAACATGCAGAACTGTACACACGTAAGTCTGCTTACGCTGAATAAGAACAGCTATAGCCAGTATGAGCTCTAGAATAATGTTTAGTATTCTAATATGCCCATTTCTAGATCATTTACATGTCTGCAGAAGCACAATTTATGACAACAAACATTAAGAGAGTAAGTAGCATATTGCATTCTTTAAGGAAGCTCCCTTAGAAACTTCACTGCATCAGTATATAAAGGGTGATCAAAGGACACATGAAATCTATAAATTTTTAAGAAAATTTATTCTTGTGAAGAGCACATTGCTGATAAGGACACGATAAGTGTGCTGGAAGTAGGGGAGCACTTTGAGCTAGACTAATGCTGATGTGTCTTTTACTGTAATAATTTTTTTAATTTAATTACTAAGCTTAGATCACCCTTTGTTAATCAAATATTTACTGCAATTTCTGTGGAATGAACATGTGGCAGTGTCCTCACCGGCCTCCCTCCCCAGACCTGGCACCGTGTGACTTCTGGCACCTCTCTGAAGTCACCATGGCCATGTGAGGAGAGCATCTTGAACCAACTCAGAACATCAGCACAGCCAGGACTGTGCAACTGAAGACACTCAGGACAGTGAACTTCCTGTGCTGCTTAAGGAAGAACCACGAAGGGCAGGCCAGGCAGCTCAGCAGACTAAAGCACATGCTTCGGCAGAGCGCCATGGCTGGGGTTTGATCCTCGGCATGCAGTGCTGGCCCCATCCCTGAGGCATGCTGAGGCAGGGCATGGTGGCTCGCAGCTGTCATCCCAGCACTTGGGAGGCTGAGAACAGGAGAATCACTATGAGACTGATCTACATTGTGAGATCTTACAGACCCTGTGCACCCTGTCCTAAATTCATAAAGAGAGAGAGAGAGAGAACCACGAAACAGGGTGTTCAAAGCCAGTAGGGGTATCTTAAGGGGGACTCATGACAGTACATCTTTTACTATAACAATTTTTTAAATAAACACTCATCTAGCTTTTGATCTTACCTTATACTGTTGGCCTGGCTCTTCGTGCTTCATGTACCTAAAAGCAATGAATGATGCTTCTTTGTTCTGTGACTTGTCTCTTTTTTACTGACTTGGGCATCTGTCTCAGGCAAATGAAGATTTGGCATCTAGCTCTGTTATTAATCTTTTCCTCAGAGGACTTGTCAGGATGTGCTATTTACTTCTAAAAAGAAACATCATCAAGTGTAAACAACATTACCAAACTCTGGATAAATTTATTGTCATTTCACAAGCAGAATGTGGTAAACATTTTTAAATCTACAAAAACATTAGACTTTTTTACTTGGTTTTCTGAGTGTGATTTTAATAAATTTTTGAAAATCCAACTCTATTCTTCACCAAAGAACACTAGGAGAGGAAAAGTACATGGAAAATGAAGTGGAGGATTAGTTAGCTGCCTCTGCTGTCTCACTCTGATCTTTTGATTATTAGATCCCCAATCAATACATGCAGAGGTTCCTCTAAACTCTGTTTGAAATTTCTTTCAGCTTCAGTGGAAGCTGAGTCTGGATCCATTATCTTTTAATGAGTTTTTGGAAGAAACAGCAGAACTGAACGAGCCAGGTCTCTAACTTCTTCTGAGCATGGCAACGATCCAATCTGCCATGTACCCGGCTCCTTCTAGAGGGAAGGTTTCTGATCAGAGGTCCCCAGGGCTAGTGGCCTGGAAGCCAAATAACTGAACCTAAAGTAACCACTTGGCTCACAGGTAGAAATTCAAATGCTGGCTGTGCCATGCGTCAACTCACAGAGCAAAACCAGTGAGGTTCTTTAGAAGTCGGAAAGACTGAAGCAGAAAAGGAAATAAGGCAGTTACTCATAGAAATTGGAAATACACAGTCGTTGTAAGTAAAGAAGCCAGAGGGGAAAAGTGAATGATTTATAAACTGGAAATTTAGAACGCTCTTATCTGAAGTTTGGGAAGGTTTATAGCTATTACTAACATCATTTCAGTTAGATATTTTATGATAAGCTAAAAAATAAAAGCTTTGGAGCTCTGAGACAGACATCATCTAAGTTATTTCAAAAAGGGCCCTTTGTTCTTCTGCTTAAGATAATATTAATAGAATGATGAGGTATTAGTCACAGAGGTTGTAGTGAGTCACAGCTCTGTATGGTGAGACTTTCCTCCCGAGTCAGTTCGGAAGTGGGACTACAGCCCAGGGACCTCCTTGCTTTGGGGGGGCTGAGTTGGGGCCAAGGGCCAGTTCTAGTGTCAGAAATGGGCACTTCGCTTTTTCCACTCCAACAGGGATCAACAGAAATGATTTCAGTCAGAATTCCCCCCTTCTCCATGAGGCATGAGCAGACAATCATCTATCTTTTTCATAGCCTTGTGTCCCCAGGTCATCTGGTCAAACTCTCAAACTCAAGCAAACTAGTTAGAACAACTCAGAATCAGCATCTAGGGGCTCTGTAATGAGAGAAAACCAGGGATTCCAGGAGTGAGATGGTCATCACAGAAGGGCACTAATCAAGCCCTTTGCCCTCACACTCACACTTACGGCAGGGCTGATCGCTGCTTGCCTTCTGAGAGCTCCCTCGGGAGCCTGGTGCCAGGGGCGAAGAGCTCCATGTACCGTCATGGAGAGCAGACTGCGAAGTGGTCAGGAAATCACGGAGCCTCTCATCTCCTCAGGCCACGCTGGCCCCACACTATGGTCAGGCTGACTTGAGAGGAAAGGGTCAGACTGCTCCACGGCAGCTGTAGGGCCCTGGTCCCAATGCAAGGTGACCTGTTCAGAGCTTTAGGATATGAAGCAGCTTCCAGAAGCAATGTTTATGGGGACAGAGATTTCTTTAGTGCTTTCTTGGTTCCCTCATCAATACTCAGTTGTGAAGTGCTCCTGAGATTCCGAGAAAGACAGTGTGAACACCTCTGCTGCTCAGCACTATGTGGGAAGAAAAAGCAAAAGAGCTACTTGAGTGAAAACACACAGAACAGCTCTCATGAAGGCCCAGTGTCTTCAGAAGACCGGGCTGGCCTGAAAAGAAAGCAGTTGCTGAAATGAGGAGAAAGACAGGAAGGGTCCAGAGCAAGTGAGCTGCCTTGTTCCTGGGGGTCACCAGTCTGCACGTGTCATCAAGGGGACCCTTGGTCGCTGTGGGCCCCACAGGACTGGGGAGGTTGGGCTGAGGTCCCTGGGAGGATGGCACACTGTGCCCTGGGAGCCTGAACGCAGCCTCCTGAGGAAGGGGTGGCCATCAGCACCACCCTGCCCCACAGCAGAGAAGCACGGGCTGCCACTTGCTTGGTGCCAGGTCCTTAATGTTGGCAGCACTCGGGTGTCCAGGGGACAAAAAGCTGGCTATTCCTCTGCTAGGTTAATTATTTACAATTCCCCATATTAAGAAGCCTACTTATTATTCCCCAGCTAAGTTAATTTTAAAATCTTCAGTCCACAGTGCTCCTAATGAGAAACAGATGTGAGAACTACCTCGACACTGGGAGAAGCCCCTTCTCCTATCTCTCCCAACCTCTGGCAGTTGCAGAGGAGCCAAATTTCAGCCAGCGATCACGCATGTTTCCAATCAGCACTCCAGCCTCGTCCCTATGGAAGCAACTCCTTGGCTTGCACAAGGGAAGGAAATGTTTCACTCAGAAAGCTGTGCCAGGAAAGGGCGCAGCTTATTCTCACGATGCTTAACACGCTAGCCAGCCAGTGCACTGAGAAACCGAATGCAGGAAGAATGAACAGCAGGGGAAGGTGGAGAGGCCCTGACGAAGCAGAAATGGTGCGGGAGACAGAGTAGATGGGGGGCCGTGTACAATGTGTGAGAAGATGAGCCTGTTGTGGGTTCATCAGAAGGGCAAGCGGCACCAGCAAGGCCCTGTCTATCTTGCTTCACGTTCCCTGACCTAAGATGGCACCAGCAGGAGTGGCAGCCTGGGCCCACGGCTGGGATGAGGCCGGCCTTCGTGGCCTATTGGAAGAGAGCCCTGAATGGGTGCAGCTTACACCTAGAAATGCCTTCAATGTGTCACTTGACAGCTCTTTCTTCCAGGCCATCAGAAAATTTTAGAAAATGTCCTAATTGCCCAAAGAAGTGGTTCCCATGCTCGAAAGGCAAATGCAGGACAAGGGAAGGCCACCCTTCGGCTTGCAGGGCTCTGAATCTGCCTCCTTGGGGGCTCCTCACTTGGTCTCAGAAAATGTCAGAATTCAGTCCTTAAAAAAGCACCTGAGCTATTTGAGGCTTCTATCTACTTCAGGAAAGGAATGCCACACGGGAACATTGCTGGCACTGGCTCTTGTTTGGAGTCTGCAATGTACATGCAAAGTAGGCTGGTCACGTGCGTGTCAGAAGTGGCTTCACAACCCGCGTAGTCTTTATGCAGAGCAGTGAGCAGGGAGCCAGCCTCCTGCTAATGCCTTTTCACTGGGCAAGCTGCTAATTCAGATGTGTGTGCTTGTCACTTTCAGATGGCAGTCCCCAAAGTGTGCCAAGCAACAGCCAGCGTAGAGGCCATCGAGACACGGGAAGCCTGGCAGTTAATTCAATTTGACTCTTGAGCACACAAACACTGATAGCCTAATCGACTGAATAGATAGCAAGCAGCTGGTGGTTCTGGGAATTACCCTGGATATTTATTTTATTCTGTTTAATTTAAAACTAGAACATTATTTTATTGCACAGTGAGTTTATATAAATTTTTAATGGCCGGTTAAGTTGTATGCTTGTTTTTTGATAGTTATTTTAAAGCATTTATCACATGCAGCTTTTAAAGATATTTTCCATTTTCCCAAAGCATTGCAGAAAATAGTTTAATGCAATAAACATAAGAAGTCAATAGACCATCACACTATGTTTACAAGATTCTTCCTGGAAACCAGCAACCTGCCTTAAAATTTTACTTCTAGCTCCGTGAAGTTGGACAATTTATTTGCCAAGCCTCACTGCAACCATCTTCTGAATGAGATCAAAATAACCCTCAGCCGTGGGAATATTCTGAGCATTCACAAATGATAGCAGGTAGAGCAACTGATCCAATGGCTGGCTCCTCGTGCGTGCTTGGCTAGGGCTGCTCACTGTCTCCTGCCTTGTGGCACCAGCGCCAGTTGACGCACTTTCCCAGAAGCATCCATGGGGCCCCCACCAAAGCCACACTGCTCATCAGAGATCTATCAGCACCAGAATTATTAAAGAGAATATGGCTCACTTTGTTTATCAGGGTCCAAAACACAGAACCACAGCTGTCAACAGGACTGCTCCACCCAGTCACCAGAGAGCACATTCAAGGACACACTGGGTGTATTTTCTATGCACAGAAAACAGGCCAAGACCAGCAAGATATTCAGGCAGCCCACAGTCAACAACTGCCCTGGTACCATCACCTAGGGCTCCATTGTCTTACTTCAGGAGAGGGCAAAGCCAGAGATGGCTGTATTTTCTCCCTCATTCATCCAAATTTAGAAGCAGTGCAGAACTAAACCTGGGTTCTCCCCATGCAAGAGTAACCCTCCTTCTTCTCCTAAACGTGAAACTCTTCTGCACAAGCTTGCTCACTGGCATTCGGAGGTCGGATTAACCACAAGCCACACATGGCCACCACAATGTCGATTTGAGAGTGAACAAGAGCTGGCCGGCTATTGTATTGTCTCAGGTTCCTTTATCAGAAAATGTCACCACTCTAGGCCAAGGATTGGGTTCCCGCATGCACAGCCTCACAGGCCTGTCCTCTAGGAGAGGGAGTCTGGAAACAAATGCACCAGATTCGGTGGTACGGCACAGTCGCTCTTGGACATGTCAACCAGGCGTGTTGTTGACATCCTATGCAGATGACTGAAGAAATGG
Organism: Capromys pilorides; assembly: GCA_004027915.1. Lineage (NCBI taxonomy): Eukaryota > Metazoa > Chordata > Mammalia > Rodentia > Capromyidae > Capromys > Capromys pilorides. The sequence goes on from PVKN010039935.1 coordinate 6,010, forward strand.
CTCTTCTTGGCAGCTCAGAACTCCCACTGACAATGGCTCAGAGCTCTGCTGACCACAAAGGAAAGCATCCATGTTACTTACTTATGGTAACATGAAAGAATAGAGTCTTCCAGTGACACTAAACCAGCTAAAGTCTAAAACTCCAACCAGGAGACTCTGTGCAGGCCAGGGACTTTGATGCAGAGATGTTTTCCTGATGCTGCTGTGTTCTACGTGGTCCTATAAGCACGTGGTGAGCGAGGGTCTTCCAGGACACTGGGACACCCAAGCCTTCCTTGTGCTCTCTGGATCTGAAGACAGCAGATTCTCCAGCTCAGCCCCTGACTGTGCATACTGTGCTTCCTCCTCTTAGACCTTCTCCACAGCACAGTTAGCTGGAGCATCTCCTCTCCCCTCTGCACCCAAGGAGGCTCTGGGACGACAGACTCAGAGGCCAGGACCTTTGTCTTCCCACCGGCAATGCGATTTTAGTCCCTTCCTCCCAACACTTTTGGGTCCTTGCTACTGTCCTCCAACATGAATGACTCCCCACTCCCCTCTCCCCTCTCAACAACGGAGACAGACAGTGTTGCTTCATGAGTTGCTGTGGAGCCCTGCAATCCATGTGGCTGAATGACACAAAGTCTGACATACCAATTTGGGAACTAAATTTGCAATCGAGCTTGTAACTGAGCACAGTCTCGCCTGCCTTCCTCTCAATGAGAAAATGCCCTGGAGTTGGGAGACGCAAATCTTCTTTTCTCCTACATGTGATTATAGTATTTAAAAATACATATTTTGGGAATAGCATGGCCCACAAGTACAAGCCAACATTTTCATCTGGTGCTCATCTGCTTGGAAAAGTCAAAAGAAAGCAAACTGGCTCTATTTGATTTCCCACAGAGCATCTTTCTTAAAGCTTTCCAAGAATTATTTTGTCTGTATGTGATTTTTTACTTACTCACCACTTAGGAATCTAAAACCCTAACTTGCAATGTTACTAGCCTATTCTTAGACTGGGGTTTGATAAATTATGGTGCTTTGCCTCCAAGTATATTTTCTTTTCTGTTTTTAATGCATCAGTTATTTAATTAGGTTCTTAGTAATAAATTCAGGACACTAATTTATGAGGATAAACTCCATTTGTCAGAGCAAAAACGGATCACAGGTAGCCCTAGAGCTGAGGAACAACTTTGATTTTTGGTGAAAGCTGAGTCCACTGCTTTCTGATCCACCTTGCACTGCTCTGAAACCTGATCTCTCTCTCTCTCTCTCTCTCTCTCTCTCTCTCTCTCTCTCTCTCTCTCTGTGTTGAAGATCTCGCCCTCCTTGTGTCTGAGTTTCCCCAGCTTCTTTTTCTTGAAGTCAACATCAGTGAGATGTTTAGGGATCTTCACCTTACTGATATCAATTTTTGTAGAGGTGGCAATGACAAGTTTTTGGTGTGTTCTTCGTAGAGGAACACGATTAAGGCTAAGAGGCCCAGTCACAAGTAGCAAGCCACTGGCCAACTGCTTCAGGAAGACCGCTCTTACCTCTGTGACGCCCAGTGACGATGATCAAGATGGTGCCGGGAGTGATGCTGGCTCGAAGCTCCCTCACATGCTAACTGAAGGGTTTCTTACCATGGCTCAACAGCTTTCGGGGCACATCTTCAGTAGCATACTGTCCAGGCATTTCAAAGCTTAACTACTTGGGTACCTCCATTCTTATCCCACTGATTAATTTTGGCACAGTAGCAAGAGTTTTCTCCTTCCTTTTCTTCTCAACTTCTGATTTAGCAGCTGTGTACTTTCTCTTGTGCAAAGCCTTTCTGGAATGCACAGCAGATTGGGAGCATCTACCAATTCCTCTAACCAGGACAGGATTTCAGCTGCAGTGTGTTTCTTAGACTTTTTTGCCTTCGCCTTACCCTTTTTACCAGTGCCACTGGCAGCAGCCTTCCTGGCTTTGAGTTTCTTCTCTTTAGTGTCTGGTTTCTCAGTTGTGTTGCCTACCTCTTACAAGATGCAAAAGAGAGCTAGGTACCAGACCTCCAGTCTATAAGCAACACCTCCCAGTGTGTTTTTCTGAAACAGTGGCCACAGTCAAGTCAGGAAGGCCATAACCTTAGGCAGTTGCCATGGCTCCCTGGGAGCTTGAAAGAAGAGCCGCTCTAGCAGAGTTTAGGAATAGCATGAAGAATGGTCAGAAGGTGTTGTTGAAAGTGACATACTCTCTCTTCAGGGACAAAAAGGGATCAAGTGCCCTACCTCTGCGAGTGGCTCTGAGCCATTTCATAAGCATTATGAATAGCCCTCAAAAGTGGCAAGATTTACATAGCTCCAAAATACAGTGATCTTACTCCCAGGTGTGAGACTGAATTGGGTGTTCAGGGGGTCCGCCATCAGCACATGGCATGTCCCTGTGTTTTCTCTCTCTAAAGACACAAAGCTGAAATTTTCTTGGAGCTCAGAGAGTCAAGTGCAGGCAGGGTGGAGATCAGGCAGAAGCAAGGCCCAGCTGTTCTGCATCCAGGGGCAATGACCAGGCTGTGGAGAGGGTAAGCGGTGCGGGGGAGACAGCATTCGCGGGTGTGGAGAGCAATGCCTTGCGCAGACCTCTCCTAACAGCAGGCTTGGCTAAATAGACAAGGCTAAAACTGTCCCAAAGCAGCATCCGGGACATGGGAGCAAATCTAGAAGCAGGAAGCTCTCATTTGAGTGGGAGAGAGGTTTAGCCAGTGGAGGCAGTCACGGAGGAAGCCCGGGGACGGGAAGAGTACAGCAGACGGCATTGCTCTCGCCTTTCTGAACAGCTTTAGTCCCCTACGGTGTGGTTGCGCATCTGTCACCTTGACAGCATGGGGTGTGACATAAGCCTTGGAGAATGAGAGATAGACCACCTTCCGTGAGCCAGGCAGCAGCGCGGTCCCTGATAACTGTCAAGAGGGCGGGAGCAAAGCTGTAAGCTCCCCTTACAGTGAACGAACCCAAGCCTATCCTTGTCTTTGCAAGGAGAGCAGGTGAGGAGCATCTGCTGTATCCCTGGAAACGCTTGGAAGGCGGAGGAGCGGAGGCCGTGACCAAGCCCAGCGAGCGGCTCCTGTCTGTAGAGTGGGTGCCTGCCGTGGTGCATCGCAGGGCAGGTGCCAGCAACGCAGGGAGAACGCGGGCATTCCGAAACATCTGACACTGCGAAGAGCACGTTCTCACCCACGCCCAGCTCCCCCTGGACCCGGGCACGCTCATCCCATCCTGCCTGGCGGGCGCTTCCTGCCGCAGCTCTAGGGTTCTCTGTCCTGAGGGCCTCTAGCTGCAGTGCCCTGGCTACACTATTCAATCACCAGCCTTTCATGGCCGCGTTGACTTTGGGGAAGACCCAGGAGGGGACGCAGTGCTGGACGCAGGGACCATTGTGGGTGAACCCACCCTGTCGTGCCTTGCGAGCTGCCCTTCTGTGTGACGGCTCTCGGCTGCAGCATTCACCACGCGCTTCTTTAGCACGTGCAGGCGAAAAGACTCCTCAACCACTGCAGAATGTGGCACGAATGAGCGATCAGTGGGCTCAGACCGAGGGGAGCATTTGGAAGACTCATGCCAGTGATTTTTCCTGGAATAAGTGCTTCTTAACTTAAATATTCACCACATATTTTGATCGCACTGATTGTGTAAAACATCGTTCTTCTCACTGTCTGGCTGGAGGAATAGGGATGTGATGACATCTCTCACGTGGTCACAGTTATTACCTGGAAGTCGCCATGCCAAATGACTTTGTTCCTCAACAGTACCTGGTTTTGACAACCTAGAACACCGCCTAAACCCGAGCACCGGCTGCAGGCTCCCAGACTGTCCTGGGGAAGCTGCAGTGAACTCAAATTTCAGAGGTCGGACTTTCCCCCAAATAACAATGCTGCCTCTGCAAGGCTCGTGGATCCTGACAGCGAGGAGGACATTTGCTCCGAAGATTTCTTCAGAACATGATGGGCTGCGCCGCAGTAACGAATGAGCCGTCCCATCTCAGAAGCTTATGGCAACAAGGTGATTTTGTCGCTCTAGTAAAGTCTGATGTGGGTAGGACAAGATTTCAGAGCAGTTCTGCTTCCTTTGTGATCCGCAGACTCTAGGTCTCCACCTTCCCTTCAGCAGGGGACAAGAGATGGGAGAACATTGGCTCACACCTGCTCCTCATGATGCTGGGTGAGATGAGGCACCATGGCGCTTCAAGGAGGATGCCAGCTCTGTCCCCAACGTGGATGCTGTGGGTTATCCATGTAGGACACGATGGGGCTCAAGAGAGAGGTTGGGAGAGAAGGGCTCCCCCCCCCCACAGTGCCCTCTGCCTTGGCCTGTGCCAAGATGGCTGCACTGTCCTGCCACTCAGGATGAGATGCTTGTGGTTACTTTTAAAGTACACATGTTGCATGAGAGGAATATACTCAGTGCAGGGATGTTCCACAAGTACCTGAAAGGCACAATGTAGAAGATGAAATCCCTGCCTCAGTGAGTGGCCATGGGCTCAGTTCCTGAGATCCAGGCCCTGGGTTCAGGCCATGAGCTCTGCCTCCATCACTCATGGTTAAGGACATGACCTGAAGAGAAACAACTACACGACAACAAGCGGTGGCCCCTTGTTATGGTTTATGTCTAGTTGCCCCCCCCCCCAAGCCTCATGCAATCATGGAGTAGGGATTTCTAGAGTTTGAGACTTGACTCAGGATCCACTGGAATTATGTGTTTTAGTACTGATGGGACTATGGGTCTGAGTCCTTCTGGGATTATGGGCGTTGTCTTAGTTACTCTTCTCTCATTACTGGAACAAATACCCGA
>PVKN010039936.1:0-10801 GCA_004027915.1 Capromys pilorides
AGCTACTCCAAAAATACGTATGAGAAACTAGAACTGATGTGTCTTTCCTTCTCCAAGTACACAGCACAAACGTGGATGAGTGACACAGAATTTAACTGCACATGCTGTATGTCATATGATAGAAATAATAAGGCATGATCAACATATTTCTGTGCATGGGCTGTTACAGAAACAGGCATGGTAAATGAGGGACACTGAGAGATTTCCAGCAGTGAGTGGGAACAGAGGCACTACCTGGACCACACACATGATGGGCACAAGGGCCAGCACTCCTAAATTGACAGTGTTCTGTCCTCAGGCATTGTCTTGCTCCTGCTGACCCACTGCTTTTCCTTGCTATTCCCCCCACCTCCTCCTGAGAGATGAAGAATGATCTGTGCCCCAGAAGCTCACCTACAATAAAACACATACTACTGCTGACGCCTGCCTTCAAATTCTGGTAGCAAAGTATTCCTGGGCATCAGACAGCAGAACACATAAGCAGAACAAAGCAAGAGTCACCAAGAAGTTTTGTGACTGGATTCACACCACTACCCAAGATAATCTTGACCCTACTCCACACACATAGCTCGCTCTCAGGGAGGAGAACAAAAAGAAGCATGCAAGGACCCCACGAGTCTCTGCTTAAGACGAAAAGAGGGCAGCAAGAGACAGAGAAAGGCAGCTGGGAAGACATCTGCCCTCCATTAAATCCTGGGCTCAGCCATAGGCAACCACTTACCTGCTGAGTGCATCCTGTTAGTGATGCTGCAGTTGCCACAGCATAAAGGAATCTGTGACTGCCTAGCCATAGCACACCCTTAACCCTGGCAGCTACAGGATCATGCTAGCTGCCGAATAGCTGTTCAGCTTCTTGGTGAACATGATCCACGTGTTGCTCAGTGCCCCCTCCTCATCTCTTGTGTACCACTTCTCCAGAGTACTGGTAGCCACTGAGGGAGTAGTGGGCCTCCCCCAACTGCAGTGAGATCTTCAGTCACCTACAGAATCTCAGTTGTTTATGGGACACCTCGTTCCAAGCAGGCCCTGCATTGCTGTACCCAGTCATACAGGTCGAGAGAGAGAGAGGATTGGAGTAGTGGTGCCCCTCATTCAGGGCAGGAAGGCAGCAAAAGGAAGAATGCCTGAGCCTCCAGGAGAAGCAATCTCAAGAAGCCCAGTGTCGTTTGCAGCCATGGTCTGTGCCATTTGTGGTCCTGTCAGGCTGGAGAATGGAGATGAAAACCCGCTGCTTCTCCACCTTTCTCCAGCCTGAGTGTGCCAACGGCAGGCTGTCATCAGCACTCTCGTAGATCTCGCTCGCTTATGGTCAGAGAATCTGGGGGTTTCTGTGTTCCCACTGCTTTAGCAGCAGGGCAGGTTCCATCCTCATAACAAAGGTGCATGGGACACCTCAAGATGGAGGTACTTAGGCCAAAGTACAAACACATTATTAGATGCAAAACCTCACAGGAAGTGTGGGGTGGGCAGGAAGCACTGCTAGCCTGCTCACCAGTAACCCAGGCTCAGTGTGAGCCTTGCCCTCCACTTCCACAACAGCGTGCATGCCGATGTAGTCCATTCTTCAGTCATCCCTTCAATCCAGGAGTGTTGTCAGGAAATGAAGGGCACGAGGCGCTCTCATGCTGTGCATATGCAGTACCAGGACCTTTTTTTCTATTCCCTGGGCTCATTTTCCTCCCAGATTCCATCAGGGTTGCTACACTGTAACTCCTTGCACGGAAACCTGGGTGTACGCCGAGAGCCAATAGCAGAGGTCAGGAGAACTAATGTGGTCTCAAGCCTGCCAAATAGCATTCAGCCTTGCTGTAACTAATCTCAACACGAGGCTCCACCCCTATGCCCTCACGCAGTTCCCAAGATGCATTGTGCTTGCACTCAGTTTTACGGAATGGGAAGCCTCATGGTGGCTCCTGCAGGCTGCCATGGAAGAAGAACTCTACCAACATGGGCTGCTGTCCTTGAGCCAGGAGCTGTTCCTGCTGGAAAACAGCGCAGGTCCTGCACAGGGTGTCTCCATAACCGCCCACGTTCACCTCTTCACTGGGGGAACTCCTGGTCTCCGGGCAGAATATCCATCCAGTGACATCCTGGAGGAGGATGGCAGTGAAAAACTAAACCTAGGGACAAATGTGAGCCAGGGAACTTCCGCTGCCCTCCATGAGGCAGATAAAGAAACTCAGGAAGAGGAGCAGCTCTCCCCTGCCTTTCAGGATACTGAAGATATGAGAGACCAGGGAAAAGGCGAGTGCAGGCTGCAAGGACCGCACTTTAGCGCCACATGGTGTCAAGTGCAGGAAATGGAAAGTGCTCTGGAAGAATCTCAGGGCCTGCACTTACTTATGAGGTGAGCTGCTGTCTTGGGTGGGACACAGGCTTTAGCGTGTGAGCAGTATTTTCAGGTGTCTTTCTCTCTCTCTCCTGCAGCCCTATTTCGCATCTTGACCAGAGAGCACTGGGGTCTTCTCCTGACTGCCTTTACACTCATTGGGATGGATCCCACTGTGGTGCATGTTCACAACATTCCTGAGGTATTGTGAGAAACTTGTGCAGAAATCGGTTTTTATCTGCTACTTTGTTCTGTGGTGTGAGATGCACCCGATAAACGTTGCTGCCTGAAGGTGAAGCCAGATGTCAGCGGTACTCCACATTTCCCTGAAAGTGCAGACTGTGAGCAGAGCTAGCTCGGTTCACTGGGCTGTGCATCAGATCTGTATAGCTCACGTCGACTGACAAAATCAGACCACCCCGTGACCCACTTCCTATGTCCCTCAAGGCCTCAGTTCTCAAGACACAGGATGCTATGTGTATACCTGTGGAAACGAAGTGTATGAGAAGCAGATCGAGGTGGCATCTTAGCCAGTTTGCATTTTTGTGCCTGGCTTAGTGGTTTCAGGTATCCTCACAGTGCATCCATGCTGCAGTACGTGTCAGAAATTCCCTATTTTTTAATCAGTGATTTTCACTTGCATAGAGAATCCTTGCAGGTCACTCATCTATAGAGAGGTTGTTTTCAGGCAGTGTGCTGTTGTGAACATGACTGACACACAGTTGTGAACAAGCAGGGTTTCAGTGTGCAGGGCAGCTCCTGAGAAACAGCATCACTGGAGCATAGGATTCCGTGTTTGTTCTTGGATATGAGGTAGACTGTTTGCAGAAGACCCAGGGGAGGTTGTGTCTATGGTACGTTTGTGGTTTTCTCTCCCCAGGCAGAGGCTTGCAAGAGACCTGAACGTGCCTGAGTCCAGAGTACAGGTCAGCGAGCTCCACATTAGCCAGAAGACAGTACAGTCACCCTCCATCCTGCGTCAGGGAAGACCTGTGTGCTGGCTGTGTGGAGCTTGTCTTGTTTCTTCTCCTTTCTTACTGCAACAAGGACTGCCTTAGCAAGAGAGAGAAAATGGAAAGGGTCGCCATGGGCTTGTGGTGCCTTTTCACTTCCAGAGGGAACATGCTTTCATAAGGAGCAACAGAAACTCAACTCGATCTTATTACATTGAGCAATGAGATATATATCTAGGCATATAAAATGGAGAAATCTCATTATGCACAGCCTTAATGCATAGATGTGTATACAGAGAATCCTTATTTAAAGACTTACCTGATTAATGACTGGACTTGGGAATGAGGCAACATGTTTGGACTTATGAAGTCTCTTCTCTTCTAAAACATATGCATTGTTGTTATAGGGTCTCTTTATGTAGCTCACATTCACGACAACCCTGCTGTTTGCAGCCTCAGTAGTGCAGGGATTATAGGCATATGCCACTATGCATGGACTCTGTGGCTGGTTCAACCCACCCTGGGGTGTGGACAGAGTGCCATGTGGTGCCTAGGATCGAACTACACTCCCTATCCTTCCCAAAGCAGACACTTTAGTTCTCTGAGTTATCTCACCAGCCCAAAGTTCCTTCATGTTTTACATTTTTCCACATTATGTTTGCAGAGCATCATTTTTATTCTTTTGTACAGCACACCATGCACAGCAGACTGTCACGTAAGCTGACTGTGCTATGCATTCGTATAAAGATGTATTCTGCTATACATTGCTACACGAAAATTTCTGCACATACAAGCCAAGGCATCCCTTTGGAGCATCCTTTGTTCTGAAAATTTTACTGTACATAAGGTATTGCACTTGGCAACCAGTTCATTGAAGAACCTAGTCCAAGGAGAAGATGTCAGGTGCTAAATGAGCAACACTCTCATGTCTTTTTACACTATGTATCATTCCAATCATTGGAGGTGTGGTGGGCTTCAGGGTGCTCTTCTATGTGCAGATCTGCTGGGGATCTCTGTGACCTTGAAAGTCTCCAGATGGACACAGGTAAAAGCCAGGTGAAAAGACTGTTCTCTTGTAGGAATTTATGGGAAACATGGTCCGAGTTTTTCAGTAATGATGAATTTCTGTTTTTGGCTGTGTCATGTTCTCTTCCGGTTTTGTTTTTGATGCTGGGCCTAGAACCCACGACCTCACAGATCAGAATCCAAGTCTCTACAACTGAGTTGTTTTCCCAACATAATTCATAGGCACTTGGAAGATAGATTGAATGATCAGAGAAATATTCACTTAAGAAGGAATGGATAGCTAATTCAAGGGAGCGTGATAAGGAATTCTGTAGAAGGTTCCTTAAGTGAATTTCTTTTCTTTGTAAGTTACATCAAGGTCAAGGAGAGGCGAGAAGCTCACAGTTTAAATTTCTCTGCATACAATGCAATCTTCATGGAAACAGCATGGTCAAAGAGACAGAATGTGAGTGAAAGGGACACTGGGTAGTACTCTCTGGCAAGTGGCCTGAAGTGTGACATAAGCAACTGCGGTGAGGTATGAATTTCCCATAAGGGGAGTACGGTGCAAAGGAAAGAGAAAAACTGCAGATTTTCAAATGACGGCTTAAGGTTTCACCATTGCTTTCCCATATGCATGTTCTTTGAGGGTGCTCTGGCCTGCATGGGTCTGCTTTTTCTTATGGGGTGCTATATGCTAATGGGGGACTTGTGTTGTAACTATTATTTTGTGGTCACTTTTTTCTGACATAGTTTCATGTGCATCCCACTAAGCGTGTGAAAGAGGAGGTGTCCACTTCTTTCCTAGAATTAATTTCATTTTCTAGTGCAAACTGCAGAGCTCCTTAGCCTGAACATTCAGGTCCATGTCCCTGCATCGAAGTCTCAACTTCCAAAGTACTTTTAGTCGAAAATATTTTCCCTCTTGAAATTAATATGTCAGCTGTATAGGAAATCGCATAGTATATATTTTCCTTTATGGTATCTCTTAGGAATCCTAAACCTGTCTGCTTTCCCCTCTGTCCTGAGCTTTGGTTTTACAATCAGAGAGCCAAGTCCAGGAAAAATTTGAGGAAAGCCATTCTACCACACTGCCCGATTCCTTGGACCACATTCTCTTGGACGTGGAGGTAGAGATTTTCTAAGATGCTGTCCTTGTCAAGAAGCAGATTATGCCTGGTATTTGTGTTGTTTTGAATCCCATGGCACAGCTTCTTTGGCCCCTGCGTAGTGACCTCTGTATCACTTAATTTGCCACCAAGTGGGGATTTCTGAACTTAATTGCTTTTGTTTTTCTTGTGGGAGTATCTCCACTGGGATAAAATGTCACTGCTGTAGAAGGATGAGGAGGGGACCTGTCAGGAAGGACCTGCTGTGAGTCACCATGGAGAGGACTTGGATGCTGATGTTCTAAGCGTCAGGAGCAGTTTTTAGTGACCGCCATTTGATATTAATATTAATGTTCCATTCTTCCCCTTTAATATCACAGTAGATTACTAAACTCCATGGTCACTAGGGAAACTGAGTGCCTAGGCCACAGAGAATGTATAGTGGTGACTGCGATTGCCATCTGGGTACAGGCATGTTCTCAGGGTAAGGCCATTGTCACAGTGGGAACCCGTTCCCAGGGAGGTGAGCTGTGTCCCATGAAGCACACGCTTTGCTCTCTGCTGATTACTGGCGCTGTCTACCTGTGGTCTGTGTCACCCGCTGTAGTCATTCAGCAGCGTGCTGGAGTGTGTTGTAGGCCTTTCGTTATTTGTTCCCAAGGGACAGTTGGTTCTAGGTCTCTTAGTGATCTCTGAATGATGCTCTGGCTTTCAGTTTCTCAGGTGCCCAGTCTGTGAATGTGTTGCTGAATGAGGTGCACCCAGTGAGCTGTGCACTGGGACAGTGGCACTGGCACTTCCTTTCTGGTCTAGGCACCTTCCCTGAGGTGTTAGATCCTCTCCCAGGATGGAAGGTTCTCTGCACCTGTATTGTAAGCAGGGCCAAGGGCCTGGGAATTGGCAGCTCTCCTTCTCCAAGCCCCTGGCCCAGAAATTCACCTGCTGGGTTTCTCCTTTAATTTGCCTTTCTGTATAGCTGTTCCTCGTTTTTCTCCTTAAATGATTAATGAGTGCTCAGGCTCCTTACTCTCCTTGTGTACACTGTTGTACATCTTGTTCCTAAAGCCTAGATGTCCTTGTTGTACAGCACACCTTGTGTGTGCAGTAGGGTGCTGTGTTAGCTGTGTGTGCTGTGCTCGATATTCCCGTAGTTGTTTGTTCTATTACACTACTTTCTGTGATCCAGGCCATCTCTTCAGAGTCTGTGCCCTGGATTGTGTGACCGAGGCATGTTAGCCTCACTGCCACCTCCATCCTACACCATACTCTAGAGAAGGCTCTGAAGTCTCCAGTCTCTCACCCCTACACCATCCTGAAGCTATGTGGCTCCTAGGAAAACAACAAACCTCTCTTGAAGGCTCTCACTATTTACATGGCTGCACTTGCCATGCTTAGAGGTTCATGCAGTTTTCTCCTTTCTCCCAAAGGGCCGAGTGAGCTTTTATCACCACCATCTCCATCTCCCCGATCTCCTATAAGACCAGTCTTACAACAAGCAATTCATGAGCAGAAATTAACTCTCTTTTCCTGTTTTTTTTTTTCACTATTTCAGGCAGCTGGCTCCATCCATAATGGGCACACAAAGAGAAACATGTTTTAATGGCTTTATTAGTAACACTCTCATTCTCGTACATTATTCCGGAGCTATGGCTTGTTCAGACCAATACAGCAGAGTTGTCAGGTGAAAGGCATGAATTTAATTTCAGTAGTGATTCAGTGACCACTATCTGTCTACTCACACATATACCTTAAAGGAGGAGACACTCGGTTTTCCTAAACTTGACACTTCCGTATTTTAGACCTTAGAACTCCCAAGTGTCTCCCTGCTGTAAGCATGCTGCGGGCTCTTGAATAGTTGGGATTCGCCTCAAGGGACAAAAGCAACTGAAGAAGTGGCGTTCATCCCTGGAAGCATGGCTGATGCACATTCAGTGCTGCAAAGCACAGCTTCCATCCAAACTGGGGCCTCCCAGGGGAGCGCAGAGGGGAAACAGAACTTTTGTGCTCAGCACTTTAAATCTTCCCATCACCTCACTTGATTTGAATCCTTTCTTGTCTTTCCACAGTCACCAATGTCAAACATCCACGGAATGTTTCCCCCTTGATCCCAGGCAAAGAGACACACACACTTACTCCAAAGGGCTAGGAGCAAGGATATTTCTAACCTGGAAGTGGAAAACGTTCTATGGGAAAAAATGCACAGTGATCATGGCTGCCCTGAGATGGGACTCGGCTGTGGGAAGGAGAGAACCCCATGGTGAGCAATGTTGGCAAAAGGGTGAAACCCAAGGGTGAGAGGGCTTGGCAGGTGGGTACTACTGCTAGGAGGCAGCCAAGGCTCCTGGAGGTCTTTATGGCAACTGGCCATTGCATCAGATGATAAAAGACTGGACATAGGCCTGTGGCAAGTGTGCAACAGTCTGTTGGGAGCCCTGCATGTAGCAAATTGATCCTATGCAGAGGGGGCAGGATGAGGCCTCATTGCCAAAGACAGAGAAGCAAGCTCAGTCTTGAGAAAGTCATCCTGCGTGGACATTAGTGGCTATCAGCAGCTAGGCATCTTTCCATTTTGGGGCTTTGCAGAGGTCTAAGCAAACACAACTGCTGCTGTTCTTAGGTTCTCAGCCTGTGAGGCATGGTCCACCACCTGACATGGGCTATTATCTCTTGTATTTCTTTTCTCTGTGATGGTGGCCCAAGTGGTCACTATTCCTTAAGGAGAGCCACAAGTATTCTGAGAATAAGGTCCATCAGGGCCTTGATGTTTACACTGAGGATGTTTCACCTGCATTCTTGGGAGGCTTTTGTGCTCTGTGCCTGGACCTTAGAAATCAGAAGGTGCACAAAGTCACTGGAATTTGCAGGTGGAGCAAGGTCAGGAGGAGGACAGGAGAGTAGGCAAGGAAAAGCAATGGGTCTGGAGGACCAAGACTATGCCTGAGGACAGAACGTTGTCAATTTAGGAGTGCTGGCCTTCGTGCCTATCTTTTGTGTGGCCCAGGTAGTGCCTGTGTTTCCGCCTCACTGCCTGATGTCCCTAAGTGTCCATGATGGCCCATGCATATTTCCATTACTGCTTATGCAGAGAAATATATTGAACATGTGTTTTGTTTATGTCATATGACATACAGCGTGTGCAGTTAAATTCTGTGTCACTCATGCATGTCTGTGCTGTGTACCTGGAGAAACATAGTCACATCACTTCTAGTTTCTCATGCATAGGTTTCACATAGTTTTTTTTTGTTCTTGGTGTAGGTTCTCGGTATGGAAGTCTGTCTCCGGTGATCGTCTTGTTTTGAGTCTCCCCACTGCTGTCATTACAGGCCTGCAGCACTATGCCCTGTCTCTGTGTCAGGCTTGGTGTGCTCAGGGGAGGGGCTGACATGGCATGTAACGCTGGGTTCTGTGCTCCTTGCACCTGCTTAAGCACAGATATCTGTGTGGTATACACTGAGTAACAAATGTACCTTCTTCTGTTTTCTCATGTGTAATGAATGCTCAAAAAAGCAGCCTTCTGCTTAATAGCAGTTTGCAAAAGCTGTTTTTTTCCTTGGGTCATTTTCCATTTAAATAGGCAACCAATTCCTAGTACCTCTCCTAAGAATGGAAGCAGGAAAAGTACTGCAGCAGCCACACATTCCTGAGGACCAAGCTGTGCAGTTCTGAAGCTCATTGATAGGGCAGCCCTCGCCTGTGCTCCTTTCAGGCACAGTGCCCTGCATGATAGTTTTGATCACAGTCATTCCACTTGCGTAACTTCCCTTGCATTATTTTGTTCATTTTTTCAACAGCTTCCTTACTATTCTTTGTTGTTTTGATACAAGTTTTCATAAAGAGACCCTGTTGTTCAGAGTACCCTCACACTCATGATATAGTGGGCCTCCACGCCTGATTGGAATTGGGTGAGATACTCCTGTTTCTCTTGTTGAGTGCTCAGATTGCAACCATAGCCCATGCCCACAATAAAATTCTGCAATACTTGGAATCTTCCCTCCTTTAGAGATGGTTTACCTCAGTAACTCCAATCGGCGGTGGACTACAACCTTGAGGACCAGAAAATAAATACTTGGGTACCTTTTGGAAGAGCCAACATTTCTGTGAAGAAATCACCTAAACTGTACAGAAAAGCAGAATGTGACCCTGCATCCAAAGGTCCGCATTGTGCTCTCCCACCCTGCACACAGGCAGGTTCCAGTCTCATTCTCTTGTCAAAAACTCCATGTGAGGCCAACATTCCTTCCACCCCCGGCTCACTGGAATACTGGGAATGGACCTGCCTTTCTGCACTGGGGGCTCAGTGTCCCCCCAATATTTGAGGGTGTCAGACCCAGCAGCCTGGCATTGTCTAGGAAGCCTTTGTCTGAGAGGGGGTAGCAAGACGTTGTAGGAGAGAGACTGTGGCCCAGAACCAGCCCCTGCTTACTGAGAAACCTGCTGCCCTGGAGGTGGAGGCAGCCCTCAGCCTGTGGCTGTGTTGCAGTGTGGAAGCCTTGCATGGAGCTCTGCCATTGCCAAGAAGCAGGAGCAGCAGGCTGCGAGAGGGGGGCTGCTCCCTATGCCCAGGGTGCCCAAGGTCATTGCCTCTGTTGTGTTCCAGGCCCTGGGTGCCCAATTGAGAGTGTGCTCTTGTTTTCTGTTACAGAATGCCCTTTTACCTTCTGAGGATGTGCAAGCACTGCAGACAGTGAGCAAGGCCCCCAGCACCTCGGATATCCAACTCGAACCTCTGCACACAGCATCCAGGAATCCCCCAGGCACGGGCCTCATCACAGCATCTGCATCGGCTTTGCTGAGCTGGCCCTGGCCACTTCAGGCTGCAGGTTCCCCATGCAGGCTCAGGACTGCTATGCGCTATGCTCCTGCCCTTCGCCAGGGCAGAGTTCTTCCTCTCCCTGTGTCCTGCTCCCTGTCTGTTCACTCTGTGTCTCTGCAAGAGTCCTGTGGTCACTCAGGACATAGTAAAGGAGTTGTATCGGCACTGTATGCATCTAGGAGAACTTATCACCCCTATAGTTCCTCCTCCAAAATAATTTTGCAGTCGCTCTGAGAATTATGGCCATTTTGAAAATGAAAGTTGAAATTTTATAAATGATTCCCATAAATTTTTTTCAGCTGCTAGAAATATCAGGCCAGGTTAGGATTTGTGAGAATTGTCCCCCCAAAACCTGATATACTCATGGGGCAGATTTGTAGATTTTGTGATTGTGTCATGATCCACTGGGATTAGTGGTGTGAATGCTCCTGGTAATATGGGTGTATTACCCCCAGCCTGGGCAGATAGACTGAATGCAACATAAGGGAGACAGACTTGCTCTCTGTTGCCATAATTGGTGCTACTCCTCCTTTTTCTCTCTTGCTCTTTGTCACCACAGTGGAAGGTTGCTCTCTGCCATGTGCCACTCTGC
>PVKN010039937.1:0-10801 GCA_004027915.1 Capromys pilorides
CCTGCATTTATATGTAGATCTCTTTCCATTTTTCTTTTCAAAAACTTGTCTTTCTGGCTCTCTCCCAGGACTCTCTCCCTGTAGCCTGCTCCCTTCGTGGGTACTGGATGTCCCTTCTGTTCCTGCCACGCTTCCAGCCGCCTATCTTCATAGGCTTCTTGCAGTCTATAGATGACACTCTCTGTTACTGTCTCTGTGTGGCCATTGTCACCTCTCTGGCTGAGCCTCCACGTGAGGATCTCTGGATGTTGCAGGCCTGCTGCCTTGTGCTTCCATTTCTCTCTGATTCCACTGCCCCTTTCTGTCTCCCTCCCCCTATCCCCGTAGGTATCTCTGCCTGTCTCCCTCTCTCCTCTCTGGCTCTCTTCCCCTTAACCTCCCCTCCTCCCTTTTGGGTCCTGGAATCTTCCTGATTGACTATTGTCCTGTTTCCAACCCCTGCCTCCCAGCCAACGCTCGCTCACCCACAGGGTCCCTGACACCTACATGGGTCAAACCGCCTCCCTCCGTTCTCTCTCTCCCTGGTTACAGCTCCAGCTTCCCCTAGATGACAGCCTCAGAGACAGCAGCAGCAGCAAGAGTACGCGTGAGGTCCTCTACTGCCCAGACTTTCGGATTCCTTCATCAGGAAAGTTAAAAAATAAAACAAAATGGAATCAAGAGACGGTCAACTTTATTTTTCTAAGTACGAATTTTTCTTAGATCACCAATCTATCACTTCATAATAAAAAGAATATTAAAAATAATAATAAAATAAATAAAAAGAGTATTTTAGGGTCAAAACAAAAGCAGGAAAAACAAGATCTAGGAATACATAATAATCCTCAATTTTCATTTTAAACTAAATTTAGACAAAGGCCATAAATGTAATAAAAACATTTGTACATTGCTTTTTTTTAAACTTATATTAAAAGTTAATGATGGATGAAAATATCAGGCATCGGTTGGGCTCTCTTCCTTGTTAGAAACCAATGACCCTGCCCAGCACCTCTCTGGTAGCACAGAGATAGAGTGACCTTTATTGGTGGCCAACAATGAAACAGAGACGATCTGGAAGCGCTCCTCCGCCTCATGAGGCCCGTTCCAGCCTCATGGGTCTCTCAGCTAAATGGTATTTGATGCCCAGGTAGGCATCAGGCTGCTTGAGTGGTAGTCAGCCTACCTGGGCATCAGGCATCAGGCAACAGCCTCCCTGGGTCCCAAGCCTTCCTCTGTGTGTCTGTGACCAAGTAATTTAACCTCCCTATGCTTCCATCCATATCTGCAAGACAAGCAACAGGACAGCCAGCTCCAAGGGTTGCCCAACATCATCAATGTCTAGTGCTCCTTAGGGACCATTATTATCTGTAAGGAGGTCCAGCAAGAAGAGAGCTACTGAGCTATTCCGGTCGAGGCCACAGCCCAGGAAAGAAAGTAATAGTAATAGGTATCTATGCCGCCTTACTCCGCCCTGCCCTACCCCATGCGCCAGCCTTGTTAGGGGCAGTAGTCAGCCTGGGGAGAAGCAGCTGAATTGGAAGCCCGAAGGGGCTGTGGAGGCCACCAGGTTGCCTTGAAACACGGGCCCAGGCAGGCATGGGGTTAGGGGAGAGGCAGCACCTCGCCTGCTCAGGCAACCCCAAGCCCAGGAGCCAGCACTCTGTCACAGACACTGACACTCCCAAAGTGAAGTTTCCTCAAGCAGCATCACCAGCTGCAGACGCCATCAATGGAGCCTGGCACAGAGGATGGTAGATGCCTGTGATTGTGGGCACCTTTCTGGGCCTTTAAGAGGAGTCTAGAAACTTTGGAGGCCGGTTTAGCAGATGAGGTCAAAGGTTCTGAGCCAGAAGGTGAGAAGAGTTAGGAAAATTCTGGGTTTCTGGTATAAATAGGACTCCATTTGCTTTCAAGACCTGGCAAGCCCAGACAAAATCCTCCCCCCACATACCTGTTCTGCCAACAAACAGTGTCTGTCAGAGGATGCAAAGACGGGAGGCATAGGGGCTCTCCTAGGGTTAGTCTTGCCTACCTCTGAAGAGGAGACCAAATTCTTAGAGCCCTGGATAAACGAGGCCTGCCTTGACATTGGCCATAAAAGCACCACTAGAAAGGAAAATAGAGGCAATCTGAAGGGAGAATTGACAGGACCAGGTGACTGGAGGATGGAAGACAGGCGAGGCACCTGGGCAGGTGGTGGCACCTTTCTCTGAGAAGGAAATGCAGGAGGCAGCAGGTGCAGGCTGTCTTCCAGGCAGGGCTCGATGAGTGAGGAGCATGTGCACTTCCAAGTGGAGCTGCTCAGGGCAAGTACAGTCTAGGGGTTGGAACAACACCAAGCTGGGCGGTCTCAGGCACAATGCGCTGCTTTACACTGATCTAATGGAACACACTGGATGCACTGAAACAGAGACCTGAGGAACAGAAAACAGAAGAATGGAACAGACAGGGCACACCATTTACTGGTTCACTCAGCAAGAACTGAACTGTGTGGAAGCAACCCTTCTCCTCAACCTCATCTTTAGTCTCTAAGTGCAGAAGACTGAGACACCACATCACTAGTGTTACTACTAACTGAAAACCACAGTGAGAGGAAGCTGGGGATGACAGCACACGCCTGTAATTCCAGCTATGGAGCATGCTGAGACAGGAGGATTCCAAGTTCAAGACCAGAATGGGCAACTTAGCAAGATCCTGTCTCAAAGTATGTTTTTAAAAAACGGCTGAGGATATAGTCAGTGGTAAAATACTTACCTAACAAGGTCTATGTTCAATCCCCAGTATGGGGGGAGAAGCTAAAAAGTAAATGGCTTCTCTAAATTGGTGAGTACCATCAATAAATGTAAAATTACCTATTAAAAGGAATTTTAGCAGGGGATATACCTCCGTGGCACAAGTGCCTACCTGGCAAGTGCAAGGTCATGAGTTTGAACCCCAGTTCCGCAAAAAAAAAAAAAAAAAAAAAAGAATGAATTAATTATATTTATATTCACCCACATGGATAATAGCCATGATTTTTTTTTTTTACCAGAATATATGTACAGAATATTTCCTTTCCCTCCTTTTAAAAATTTATACACAAAGGCAAGATAGCTCAGTGGACTAAGTTCCCACTCAGGCAAGTGCAGGGATCTGGGTTCTATCCCCAGTACTACATCTATCCCCAGACCCCACCCCCAGAGGAGGTGAACCAGCCACAGACACTGCATATGGTGGTGCATGCTTGTAATCCCAGCGTTAGGGAAGCTGAAAACAGGAGGTTCATTATGAGTCTGAGCTGCGTAGTGAGATCCTATACCAAACAATCAAAAAAAAAAAAAAAAAAATCTGCTTCACTAACAAAGAAGGCTGTTAATTCCCTGGCAAGTGCATTTCCACGCCCAGTTTTTTCCTTGTGAAGGAGAGTGTAGGAGGGAGAAAGGGACGGATTACCCAGCATCAGCATTACTCAGGACATCCCAACAGGTAGTCTCTGCGCCCCTGCCACCACTGCAGCCTTGACATGCAGGGCAGCAGACTCTGATAAATGTCAACCGAAAGAGCAATCAGCTGAAAGCCATTTGCTGAGCCGTCTGACTGCCCTGGGCTCGAGGTTTTCCTTTATTCATTTATCACAATGCATAGCTTGGCCAGCATATACACGAGAGAGAAATTGTTGACATGTGGAACCCAAGTACAGAAAATCTTTCATTTGCCTCCTCGTCTGTTCACCAAGTAAGTTTCTGTTTATTTAAAGACTACAGAGGATTTGGCTGTTAAGAACAAACGCCCTTGGAGTTACAACATAATTGATATATCATTTCCTCCGTTTATTAAAAAAAAAAAAAAAAGTTCTTTGAGAAGAACATTTGCAGTGAGGAGGGGACTTCAGCCACTCACAAAAGACCGTGGCAAAGCCACATGGCTTGTTCCAAATGGGCTCCCTCCTTGCTCTCCCTATCTGCTTTCCTGGCTGACTTCCGATCAACTGCAGGATGGCCATCAAGGGCTGGCGAAGACAGATAAACCGGGCAGGACAGCGTAGTTCCTTTTATTCCTGACCTAATCCTGACCTAAATTCTCACTAGCTATTTCAAGCAGGTTCTACCAGGATAAGCAAAGGTAGGAGTACAACCGTCATTACCTCTACCACAGAACAAAG
Source organism: Capromys pilorides (assembly GCA_004027915.1). Classification (NCBI taxonomy): domain Eukaryota; kingdom Metazoa; phylum Chordata; class Mammalia; order Rodentia; family Capromyidae; genus Capromys; species Capromys pilorides. Next base: position 4,121 of record PVKN010039937.1, read on the forward strand.
ACTGGAGGGAGTGAAACAGCAAGCGGAAGGCAGATGCTGCCGCAAGGGGACTCAGCCAGTCCCTGCTGAGGCCAGAGTGGCTCCATTCTGAAGGCAGACACCCAGCCGAACCAGCACCTATCTCTTCACTATAATTCAGTGTACAAGGCACTGTCAAAGACGGGCCACGTCTCACCATGTGGGTATTCCCAGGCCGCAGTACAGTAACTGAATGACAAATGACTGGTGCTTACTAAACGCTTACCAAGGCAGCAGATCCCTCAGAGTTCCTGAACACATCAGATTTGGGAGGGTGGTGTGCCAAGAGGCCATGGAAGCTCAGTGTAATGTTCCTTCCATTGCCTTGCCCTATAATAACCTGGCTCAGTAAACATGTTTCCCTGAGTTCTGTGAGCTGCCCTAGCAAATTAACTGAGTCAAAGGAAGGGATTTGGAACCCAGTTTGTAGGTGGTCAGTCAGAAATACAAGTGGGCCAGAGTCAAGATTGGTATTAAAAGTGGGGGGCAGTTTTGTGGGACTGAGCCCACAACCTGTGGGATCAACACTAGCCCCAGGCAGAGAGCATCAGAATTGAACTACAGTATTAGATACCCAGGGAGTATTCACAGGAGAAGTGCTTGGTGTGCCAGGAAGTCTTGCATCTCTGGTCACAGAAGTGTTCTGTGTTGAATGTTGAGAGTATAATTTGAAAACAGTTTGTTTCTTTCTCTCTGACATTAGTGAGCAGAGAGTTTAGAATCAGCTCGCAATCTGAAGCCCAGCCTGGCCACTTGCTGCCTGTATAACCCTGAGCATGAAGCCTCACTTCTTTGTAATATGAAACTGACAATGAATAATGAAAGTCCTCTCCCACTTTCCAGCTTTCTTACTTTGGAAAGATTATCTCCCTAACCTTGTCAAGTCTCAGTTTTCCTATCTGTAAATGGCAATAGTACACATCTGTCAAATTTACTTTGAGGATTACTAATAATGGTTAGAGGCAAATCTAGCTCATGGTGCCTATATGATGAATGAATGAATGAATGAATGAATGAATGAATGAATGAATGAAAGAAAAAATTGGAGGGAAAATCTAACTTAACCAACTACCCAAAGATGGACCATAATTAACCACTTCTCTGTTGACAAGCAAGCCCTGGGGAAAGGTATGTCATTATCAAGTAAATATCACTGTCAAGAACAAGAATTAAGACAGGAAAATGACAGAAAGTACTAAAACAGAAAGAGAAGGAAAAGTCAGCATTTGTAGAGCAGCTACTATATGTAATTTACTCATGACACAAATATAGGAATACCTACATGTTCCAGGAATTATGCTAAGATACAGGATAATTAGCAAAAAAAGAATCATCAGGGTCCAAATAATAGCAGCAGATTGAGCTATGAGGGCCAACGGTGGATTCTGGGTTGGGGTGGGCAGAAGACTCCCCATGGTATGTGACAGGGAGAGGAAAAGGACCGGCCTGTGAGGAGTGGGAGTGGTCCAGGCAGAGAGCACAGCACTGCGAAGGCGTCCCAGAAACAAAAGCACTAGTTTTGGTTGTTTTATATACAGGTTCTTAGAGATCCTCCATCCAGGCCAACTCTGACCTTTCCACCTTTGTTGTCGTTATTCTTTCCAATTTATTTAGATTTTAGCACTTCGTGAAAATGAGCCTCTGGGAAACTAGTCCAGTCATACAGGAAAGCTAACATCATTCAGAGCAGAGTTTAAAATCGGGGGTGGGAGGGTGCAGGGGTGTGGCACAGTGGCCCATCAATCCCTGATGTGTCGTGCTGGCCCTGCCTATGGGGAGTGCTGAGATGGTGATTGCGACTAGGCGTGGTAGTGTACACCTATAAATCCACTGCTTGGGAGACTGACAACAGAAGAATCACTATGAATCCGATCTACACAGTGAGTTCCTATAGACCCTATACTAAATACAGAAAAAAAATTATTATTATTTTTTTTTTTAAATCAGGGAGGGACAGAGCCTGATTGACTGCCTGAAGAGGGGATTCCCAAGATGATGAGCAAGTGGTGCTAAATTACCGATGGCGCCAATACCTTGGTGACATCACCATTAAGGCAAATGCTTGAGTGAAGATCTTCTGCCCGCAGCAGATGCTCTCTGGGGGCATTCCTTACTAGAAGGCTCAGAGCAGAACGGGGGAGGCAGGGAAAGGAGGAAGGGAATGACAAGTCCGAGTGTCCCGAGTGTAGGTATAGGTATAGGTAAAAGGTCAGGCCGTCCATGGACTGATAGCACTGGGCCAGCCTTCCACGTGAATGGAGGGAGTGACAGACAGGGCCAATTTGCCACCTATGGGCACCATCAGAACCTGGGCTCTGAAGTGTGGCCGGGCCTGCTGGACTTTCATCCAAGGAGTTCTTTGGTCTTCACCGCCAGATGCCTGTCCAGCTCTGCCATGGTGTCATCGGCCATCTGGCTGATCTGCAAAATTACATAGTGAAATAGTCTGAAAACTGGGGCCACAGAAGGACAGAAGGATCATTATGGCAGAAATGCAAGAGAGTTTATGTGGGAAATAACAAATGCAACAAAAGTTTATATTAATGGAATGTAGCCAGGCATTGTACTAAGAACTTTACAGATACATTCCTACTTTGGTGCCCAATAGCAACCCCATAGAGACAATTACTGTTACTCCCTTTATGTGCACATTTTGCACATAAAGGAAAACTGAAAGTTACATCAACTTATTCAGGACACAGCTAGAAAGTTGCAATGCTAAATTTAATACAAGGTCATCTGATTCCATAGCCAACATGCTATGAAACAGAGAAGCCTATTTGTCTCTCAATGGGCCTCCTTACGCCTTACAGAACACCTTATACCCCAGCTATTCTGCTACAGAAAGCCTTTAAAGAATCAATAAATAAAAAGAATATTAAGATCTCAAGAGAAAGCAGAAAAAAAGCCTTGAAAAGGATGAAGTACATCTTGCTAACAACAAACAAGGAAAATTCAATAGACACTGAAGAAATGCAAATTAAAACCAGATACAGTTCAGCTATCACAGTTAGCAAAATTTAGTATTGTGGTTTTTAATTACAATATTCAATGCCAGCAAGCTACAGTGAGATAGATAAGCTCATATATCATTGATAGGAATTCAAACTGATGCAAATGTTTATACCACCTACCCCCTGAAAATTCTCTACTGAAAAATTATCACATGAACAAGATCTGAAAATGTTAAGTTCCATATGCAAATATATTTATCCTAGCTTTATTTTTAATAATGAAAAATCAGAAAACCTGAGGTTACAGAATAGAAGTAGCTGAATACATAGTCATTTTAAATGGTTAAGATACAGAAAGGATGTATACCTGAATAACATTCCAGTACCTATTCCTAAAGTATTTAAATGTTTTATAACATGCATGGGTTATATCTGTAATCAGCAAAAAAGTATTTGTTTCAATAATGTTTCAGAATACTTATAACACTAAGGAAATAGACTCAAGTTATCCTTCAAAATCAATCTGTAGAAGATAACATCTACAAAGTGAACAAAAAATTGTATTTTTTTAATAAAATGGAAGGAAATTTGGTAAAATACTACCAGTGGTTAACTTTAAGTGATGGGAAGACAGGAAACACACTAGTATTGTTGGTATCTGTCACATCTCACCTAGGCCCTAACACAATTCAAGTTTGGAGGAAATATCTACTACTAAGTAAATAATTTTCAAAGTTTTCTGAGTTTCTTTACATTTTCAAATTTTCTGCAGAAAGTACATCCACCCTCTAAGAGGTAACATGAAACAAAGTCATCTGGTAGGTGCTGAGCCTCCCTCCTACCTGTCAATGGGACTGAAGGAAGCTTACAGGGTGACAGCATGGTGCCAGCTACTTGATGTCTTTATTTGCCAACCACAAGCCTTGGCCAGGAATCAGGAACTAAAGGCACTAGGAGGAGCAGAAACTAAAAACAACGTACACAACTGGTCCCGGGCAGGACGGCGGCCAAGCTCCTGCCACAGCTACAGCTGCACATCTTTCAGCTGGAAAAGCGAAGTGCCTGGAGCTGCCAGACACTCTGGGAGAGTAGCTGGACTCGAGAACGGCAATGTGGTCTCTCTTCACTGAGCCGGCCACAAATCCTCGAGAGCTTCTGTCCCCAGCCTGGGTAAGGCACAGTGCCCAGCAGTGCTCCAGTGCCTGCAGGCTGTCAACAGAGAGCCAGGAGCACCATCGAGGGTAGTCTTGGCACAGAGATGGGGGGGAGAGGAGGCAGAGTGTCCAAGGAAAGAATGTGACAATGTGGGGCAGCAATGGGAGAGTCACTTTCCCACTCTGAGTCTGTTTCCTTGTCTATCAAAAGAAGGTGCTCATTCTTTGGTCAGAGTAATAGTGAGAGTTAAAACAAAACTGACTGGGCCTGGGAGATAGCTCAGTAGAATAATCGCCTGCCTGGCAAGCATAAGGTCCTGAGTTCAATCCTGGGGGGGGGGGGGGTCACCACAGAAACATTTTTTAAAATGTATTTGGTTGTTTCAGGGTCTCACTACACAGCTTGGACTTATAGTGATTCTCCTGTTTTCAGCCTGCCCTGCACTGGAATTACAGGCATGTGCCACTATGCCTAGATTCTGGCCAGCTCAGCCCACCCTGGATGCAGGGCTGGCACGGAATGTGGTGCTAGGGATCGAACCACAGTCCCTGCACTTGCCTAAGCGTGTCTAAGCAGGCACTTTAGTCCATTGAGCTATCTTGCTGGCCCCAACAAGCACATTTTAAACTCTTTATTTGCTAATGAAGTGTTAGCTGTGTTACTATGGGTTTTCTTATCACTTCCTAACTTCTTTTCAAATCAATCAATGAAAGTATTTACTGTTTTTATCATATTATAGGCAGAAAGCATCTTTGGGGACAGTCTATCTGCAGGTCCATCTTTTCCATCTTAATCGCATTTCTGACAATACTAATGATTAACAGCAAGAAAAACTACTTCCTAAGTATGTACTTATTGAGACCCAGGTTTGTTCCCGGGTATGCCATGCTGGCGTCACCCCCACGGTGCACCGAGACAGCAAATGAGACTGGGCATGGTGACGTGCCAGTAATCCCTCCTGAAAACAGGAGGATCACTACAAGTCATATCTGTGTAGTGAGACCCTATAGACCCTGTACTAAACGTACATTAAAAAAAAAAATACTGAGCTAACACTTTTACATGTATGACTGTACTTAATTCTCACAACATATGAAATATTGGTATCTCAATATATCATGAACACTTTTCCATCTGCCTGCTGTATAATAGTCTCCATTCTGCATAAGTGTTTGTCTGCTACTTCATTTAAATCTAAGCACTTCACATAACTTCTATAAAGCACATGGTATAGCTATAAAGAAGTAAACAAAGGTACAGAGTATTAACTGCTCTGCCCAAGATCACATGGCTGAGCCAAGAGCTCACCCACTTCTTCTGGCCAGTCCAGTGCTCCCACCCGCTTTGGGGCCGCAGAACCTGGCCTAGTCCTTTCTCATTTCAGCTGGGATGTAACAGTCAATGAAAGTCAACCTCAGAGCCTTTAAAGTCAAAGTTCGGGAAATGAGTGGAAGGGATAAATAGGCTGAAAATTATCTAAGACCAGTGAAAAATCATCTATGACTAATCACATTGTAAGTGTGCTATGTCATCAATCTTGCAGGACAGGCACAGCTGGTCCTACTTCCCAGGTAAGCAAAGAGAGGCTCAAAAGAGGGCAGACAGTCACTGACTATCACAGCTGAGGCGTACAAGTGCTAGGCTTTGACTCCAGGAATGTCTCAATCCAGAACAACAGCCCTTTCCATTTTTATGTGCTATCTCATAAAAGATAATATTGTGACCAACATCACTATTGTTATCATGGTCACATCTGCTAGGCGGGGCCAGAAGTGGGATGGCAGGAACAGAGGGCAGCTCCAGGGCAGGTCTGCACATATCCTTCGGGCCTGGCTCAGGAATCCACTGCCTGCTGCTGGGTCTGGCAGGAGCCCTCGCAGCTCCAGACCCACTAGCAGCACCCAGCTTCTCTCACTTCTCTGCTTCTCAGAGACAGGCAGCAGTGAAAGGATCTTGGCCAGAGTTTCTGGTGGTTTCTGCCAAGTGCTTTAATGTTCAGAAGGCTCATTTACAGCAAGCTACACTGAAGGTAAAACAGCAGGCTGGCAGATGTCAGAGTCCTAAGCAGGAAGGCCCTGGTCTTTCTTTAGCAGGGCTGGCCAGTGCAGAGGACAGGCCAATTTGGAGGGGTAGAGAAAGCCTAGGGGGTCAGGCACAATGTCAGAAAGAGAACCTAAGACGAATCATTTCATTTTTAAGAAAAGGGAAAAGAATATTGTTATAATAACATTTTAAAAAGTCTGACCTCAAATAATTTTGGGAACAAAAAAATAAAATAAAAATTGTTCATAATACCATCATCTAAAATGACTTTTAATATTTTGATATATTCAAGCTGCCAACTATTTTATTATTATTTTTTTAAATTTTATTTATTTATTTGTTTGCTTGTTGTGTTTGTTTGTTTCTTTATTTTATTTATTTTGTGGCTGGCTCAGCCTGCCCTGGTGGTGGGGGCTGGCGCAGCATGTGGTGCCGGGGATCGAACCGCAGTCCCTGCAGTTGCCTGAGCTTTCCTAAGCAGGCGCTTTAGACCACTGAACCATCTCGCCGG